>JAMKCH010047506.1:0-11968 GCA_023653785.1 Ophioderma brevispina | reverse complement strand
GCAATGCTTATCCAAGGGTTTGCGAGAAGGGCCTACAAAAGAAATTGTACATGATCAGGGAACATTCCATGTCTACAGTCATGCGCGGTATTTGTGAGAAGTTAGGCATTAAGCAAATTGCCTACTTTGCGCGGCCACCAGCAAACGAATGGCATGCGAACGTTTTCATGGGCACGTTGAAAATATTGCTTAGGTCATAAGTGATGAACAAATGAAGTGCTGGGATGAATATACCTTCTTTTTGTGTTTTTCGCTACAGGAAGGTGCCTTGTAAAACCACGGTTACTCACCCTTGAATTATTGTACGGACGACAAGTGCGAGGTCCGTTTAGCGTGCTCAAACAAGATTGGATAGATACGGATGAAAGGCCAAAGGATCTCCTTTCACATTTGTTTCAACTGCGTGACCGTATGCAAATATTTGCTGGTGATGCAAACACAAAAAACACTGAGAAAAGTCGGCCAAAATGAAACAGCATTATGACCAAATGCGCAGGTGCGAGAATTTCTGCCCGGTGATCAAGTACGTTATTTCCATTTATCAGCATATCGTCACCTCACGTCGATTTTTAGTCACAATTCTTTTGAAATATCATTTTTTACTTGATATTTCTCCAGTTTGATTTTCATTGGTTCCTGCCTATGTTCTATATCACACGGTTGTGCGGACGCGTACCTAGAGTATTTTTAGTTTATTACGCGTGGTGGTGCTGAATTTTAATTCATACGGCGTGCGTATATTTACATTGCGTGGGTTTGTTGCGTATCTGGTGAGGAGGCTAACGTAGTGTCTTTTGCAATGTTGAACCTTATACTATAACAAAAATGAAAGTGTATGGTTTTAGCCTCTGTCGTGTACCTACAGTGTCATACATACGAGGGCCAGCACTAATTTAGTGTAAAAAAACACCCGGCTGTGCCTATACTTGTTCTACTTTAAATAATGCTCGCGCGAGTGTGATATTGTAATAGATTAAAGGATAAGAAGCACACCGTTATTAAAAATAATGGTGTTTTGGATAAGGTCTGGTGAGCTGTTAGACTCCGACTCTTACATGTACGTCGTGACAAGAACGGAAAATAGATCTTATAAATTATGAGTAAAATTGCGAGTGGTATTTTCGTTTTTTTTTAAATATCTTGAGCAGCGATTCAGTTTTTTTCTAAAATTAAAACACCATATTGTGAATGAAAATGTCTATGTCACTTGTGCAGGAGTCAACAGAAAACGTCTTATATATAGTCGCTAATAGGTTCTACTCTTCTGGAGAAGATAATATTTTTGTTGAGGACAGTCTGATCTGATATAGAAAATGACCCCATCTGTTGAGAAGATTATCCTATGACTGGTCAAGCCGTATGGAATGGTCATTTAGTAGGAACAGTTTGGATAGTTTGAAGTAGGTACAGTTCAAATAACTTTTTTACACGTATATCTGCCCATGGCTTCTGACACCACGAATTAAAGATCTTGATACAGATTTATTCGAGTGACTACCGAATGTTGACCACAGGTTGTTCCTAAGAAGTTTTAGCTAAGAAGATATCCTATCTTAAGCAATTCTTAAATAGGCTATGTCTTACGGCTATCACTATAGCACTCGATTGCATTATATAAAGAAAACAAAGACAGAAATTCTCTTCTCTTTTGCATACGCTTCTCCCTCATTTTTATTTTTAAATCCCGTATTCAGTGATCAGGCATTACGGCTGTACGGGTAGCTATTGTTCAATTGTTACCATTTTAAAGTAAAAGCAACATGTTTAAATTGTCTTTTTGAAGATTTGTATGACTTTGAATCACTAGCTTGGCTGATTCGTTGAGGATATACATGTATTACCAAAACAGAAGATGGTAATCCGACGATCAAAATAAGCAAAAAAAAAAAAAAAAAAAACACTATTTCATCATGGACGGACATAAACGTAGCATTTCCAGCTCTGCCGTTTAGTCCAATCTGGGATCCAAATTCTAATTACAAAATCGCTTATTTTGTGATAAATACGCATTTTTTTAGCATTCTCGTTCGCAGGTATAGTTTCCTAGACAATTACCAACGTAACTGTTCAAAAATATCAAATTTTGAAAATTGGGGGCGCTCTTCAAAAAATGTGCCAATATTGCTTTAAGCAATTCTTAAATAGGCTATGTCTTACGGCTATCACTATAGCACTCGATTGCATTATATAAAGAAAACAAAGACAGAAATTCTCTTCTCTTTTGCATACGCTTCTCCCTCATTTTTATTTTTAAATCCCGTATTCAGTGATCAGGCATTACGGCTGTACGGGTAGCTATTGTTCAATTGTTACCATTTTAAAGTAAAAGCAACATGTTTAAATTGTCTTTTTGAAGATTTGTATGACTTTGAATCACTAGCTTGGCTGATTCGTTGAGGATATACATGTATTACCAAAACAGAAGATGGTAATCCGACGATCACAATAAGCTTTTGTACAGCCTGTCTCAAAAAATGGTACAATCAAAAACCGATTTGTTTTCAATATTATATCTCAACATAAGTAAGTCGTTTTATACATCACTTTAAAGAGAAAAGACCAGGATTTTTTTGTTTCATCTCATATGCTTGTTTCAATCCAGAGATAACTTCAGTATACTGCGGAACACAAAAATCGAGTTTGTGCCACTTTCTGGTTGAGTGAAAACGGTGAACGGATTTGTTAAACCTAAGTTATCAACACTTGAAACAGATATGAAAATCTTTTAAAAGGGGATTAAACTTCATAAAGAACCTCTAAACAGCTACATAATGGTGGAAGTTATGACCAGTTAAAGTTCTGGCTTTAACTGAAGTGGGAATAACATTCGACAGACTGTTGTTTGTTAGAACTGAGAAGAGAACCATGAGCGTAACGCTGCGACAGCAAACGGGAGGCGAGCGTTTTATGGTCTTGAAGGGTCTGAAACCGCAAATTCCTACCAACACTTTGATACTTTGCTCAAAATTCAAATTTTGTGACTGTCAACAATTAGTAAATGCACAAAGTAAGGCTGACATATTTTTAAACCATTTCTTTGGATTTGGAGTGTTTATTTTGGTCGCAATTAACATTCCTTGTGGCATGATTTAACAGCTACCAATTTTGAATAAAAGTAAAAGTTCAAGTGTATTGAGTGCAATAAATATTTGATTGTTTATTATTATGAAAGGAAAATATTTATCATGAACTTGATTGTTACGTTGACTATTAAAACTTGTCGAGAAAACTGACATCTTTGTTACTCATGGTATTGTTTCTATTGCCAAGTTGCAATCTTGTGAGCTCTGAGACGATGGCATACCGGGGCGAAAGCAATCTGCCCTGCATAAAAGTGGCACAAATCGATGTGTTGGTATTATCGCACTAAATGATATATCTCTGGATTGCCAAAAGGAAATAAGATCGAAACAAACACATTGGAAAGCCAAGGGTTCTTAATATACAATACCAAGTAAGAGGGACTTATTTGTGAATTGTCATATTTACCCAATTTTTTTTTCTGTACCTTTTATGTTATTAAACAGCAGATGGTAATCCGACAATCACCATAAGCTTTTGTATTGAGTACTGTTCTTTCATCGTGTTTAGTTCAACAATGGGAGAAATGTTCGATCGCCCTGTAAATAGTGTGAAGAAATTTGCATAACTTCCAACTCACTACTTTGGCTGAACGTAATCGACAGAAAAAGCTAAACAAGTCGATGGCAATCTGTGTCACAATTAGCTTATATTGAGTCTTTCACTATTGTTTTATTTCTTTCCGTTGGACTACATGAGGCCGAGGATTGTTTATAGAATTTTCCTTTGTTACAATTGTCCTTTTTTGTTTAACTATGAATATTCCATCAGACCGTTATGTTTCTCCGGAAGTGTCAGAGACCTTTCGGAAAAACTAACGGTGTGATTCATACGTTTAAAATAACGGTCTCTGACCGCTTTCGTAACTATAATGGACAGTTGAACAAAGAAACCACAATTTGTAATGATGAAAAGGAAAAGGGCTAGACGAATATGAGAGGATAGATTCCAGAGGCAAAAAAAAAAAAAACCCGACAAATATCTGGAGATTCCTCAAAAGCGAAGAATAGTCAAATTTCCTTCAAATATTTCAAATTAAATGTTGATCAAAGACGTATACAAAACATTCTAACATTATAAGAACTCATCGGTTGTTTTCAATATTTCGTCTTTTTCTTCTAGAGTTGGATTGATGACAAAAATACAAGGGGGGCTTAGACTACATAAGGAGCGCTTCTCATTAGAGTGAAACACTATTCAAATATTGAACATTACTGTGTTCTTCAAGTAAGTAATATTACAAGTGTCGTCATAAATGACTTAATCCAAAAAAGAATGTAAAAGAATTTATTTGATGGTTTGATGGTATCAATATTATTCAACGATCACACCATGAAAATGTAAAAAACCTGAAACAAATTTAAACTTGACAATATCAACTCCTGGCACTATATACATGTAAGCTGGAATTTAGCGTGGGACGTGGCAACAACCGAACTTTACGTGTAATTTCAAGATAGTTCTTTCGCTTCGTACGTTAGTCTATTGTCCCCAAACCAAAACAACGAGGAAGTAGATAATCACAACTAAATCCGTCATGCGTCGGGCATCAATTGTAGCTGATTGTCACGGTATCCAGTGAATACCAAGGTCAGAAATAGCCTTCAGATCAGGGCCGTAACGGGCTGCCGCCTGAGGGGGCAAAATTTCCCCGCTCTTGGAAATTTTCACTTTCAGCGGGGTCAAAAAGGCAAATTTTACCGGTCAGGAGGGCTAAAAAACGGGCGATTTAGCATGATTTTGCAAATTTTTTCCGGCCAAAGTCGTAAGGGAGGCACTGTGCCCCCTGCCCCCCCCCCGCCGGTTACGCCACGGTTTCAGATACAAACAAAAAAAATTGGTTAATGTACCATATAAGAGACATGAAGAGCTCATTTCCAGAGGAAGCTAAATGTATCACCTTCTTGGTCGCAATTAATCATCAGCAGAATAAGCATGAATAGGTAAAACACACATTTTTGAAATTAATTTCACGTTTCGAGCGTAACTCGGTCAATACATGGGATTCGGCGTTTTCTGAAATTTCCGGGAAGAGTCGGATTAAACTCTAAAATATACCAAAAATCCCATTTTTTATATTGAAAATTGTTGTTAGCATTAACATAATATAATGGTTTTGGTTAAATATACAGAGTGCCAAAAAAGTGAACATTTAGAAATTAATTTTTTGAAGTGAAAACACTTAAGAAAACGTGATGTACTTCCATGATAGAACGTTTGTTAGCTACATAAAAACGTTCCCCCGATCATAGGATGACTTGAAAGGGAAATGAAGCAAAAATGGTCGAAAGCATGTCTAATTCAAGTTGAGCACTCCACTCCTGTGTTGGAAGTGGTCTGGGTAATGACCAACGTGAAAAGCTGCTGAAACCTACTTGAAACACACTTCTTTGAAAGTTATAAACTTAGAAATGCCTTTTCAATACATTTCGCTACTTAAACATATATCCAGCTTAAATGGCGTAACTAAAATTTACACCCTTTCACTATAGTCAGGAAGAATTAGGGGTGCAGAGGGACATGGAGTACAGACATTTTCTATCGATCGATTTTAGTTAATGAGGGACCTAAGCAAATAATTTCTGGGGGTGTGCAAAATTCATGCAGTGCATTTTCTAGAAATCCAATATGGCCGTTACCACTCTCACGTTCATCAAATGACCATAATTTTATAATCTAGATCCCGGTTTTAAAACACGAGGAATCTACTGGACAGATTTTTGAGGTGATTTGATCACACCATTACATCAAATCCAATATGTCATCCGAAATCCAATATGCCGAATCAATCAATTGACCATAACTCATCAAGTATTTGTGATAGGGCATAATCTAGGCTCTATACCCAGTAGGAACATTCTGGCATTCGAAGTGTGTGAACCGGCTTACCAATCCAAGATGGCAGCCAATTGACTGCCTTTTTCAAGATCTTAAAAACTACAACTTGTCATATATGTATAATATATTGGCCGCATTTTGATTTTAAGCATGTTTTTTTTAATAATTACAAAAATACCAAATACGAGTTTGGTGATGTTCAAAGATAGATTCATACTTTAATTTAAACGTTAATAATCATTTGGATGCTATAACGAACATACAATACAGATGTATCGTAATTTATAGGTTTAAAAGCTAAAAAAGGCAACCAGATTGGCTCACATCGTAAAATTGTTGCATGTGAACGAAACAAAAGCCAGATAAGGATGTCAATACTTATCCCCTACCTTCATTTACACCTTATATCATCAGTAAGTGATGTGACTGCATATAATATAGATATAATATAGGTTTAAGTATCTTTAAAGCAAGCTATATTGGGCTGCAATCTTAAATATAAAAATGGTCGATTAAAGAGCAAATCTGCCAAATAAGGGGTTTCTAGTGACCAAAATTACAGATATCTCATAAGTGTAAAGCATAAAAATACATATAGACACTAGATATATGCTTCTACACTGCAAAAATTTGGAGACACCTTGACATGTGTGGATGCGTTCGAAATGCATTCTAGAGGTGTTAAAATAACACTTGCAGATTGTGTTAAATTGTAACAGAACATGTTTTATGTGTTTAGGATTAATTTTGCATATCATAATATGTATACTGGAGGAGTTAAGATCATTTTAATGATTCCGAGCGCATATTTGACTTTTGAGCGGCCATATTTGATTTTTGAGGCAATGTAATGACCAAATTAAATTATTAACACTTCATCGTGCGTAACAACACCGGAGTACCGCAAAAAATTGCCTCTATCAAAAACACTTAAGGTATTTTTTAGTGATTTTGGACATGGAAGCAGCCATATTGGATTTTCAAAAATGCCACTGCACCAAATTTTGCACACCCTTCAAAAATTATTGGCTTAGGTCCTAATAAACTAAAAACTATCGATATAAAAAGTCTGTACTCCATTTCCATCCTTCAGGCTGTGTGCACAAACTTCCACCTGACTATTAATCTCTGGATCTACTGACGCAAATGGGGTGGGGTGAACGGTAATTTATAGAGGACTAATTACAATAAATATTTTTAATGTTGCATTTTTTTGCCACACTTTGTATGCAAAATTCGTGGTCATCTTGGAAAACAAGTAAGTTTAATAACTCGAATGGCTTATAAGCAACCTCGATGAGGTTTTTGATTTTCATTTCACCCGAGACTCCCTTTGCAGTGAATCTTGTTTTTAGATCGTGGTTTTATAGGAAAGTAGTTTGACAAAATTTGGTCTGCAAATATTGTTTTTCCAAAAGGGCTTAAATTCACTAGAAAACCCTCTCGTTCGTTCGTGCGTGCAAGTCCAAAATCACAGTGGAAGATCCGTCTTTAACCAGCTAATAGTTTCAGAAAAAAATATTTGGGTTTAGGTTTCTACATCTTTCATTGACAACAAAATTATATGGATTGGTAAAGTACAATATAATTATTTAAAAAAATATTTTCTCAGAATTATGAAAAGTATATTTAGACCCTTTTGGAATCATCTCTTTAGATATTTAAACTTGAGGTTAACTATCAATCTGTTGGTCAAAAGCGTACTTTCGTTTCATCGATATTCGATCGATTAAGAATACACTCGTCTAATGAAACTTCATCGATGCTTTCGTATTTGCAGACAGTGTACTTTGCTAATAATATTCCAAGCAATTATTTCATTGTCATGGGCCATGACATATAACACAATGACTTTCCCCTCATCGTTTCAATTATCTATAAATATTTCAATATATCCGCCGATTAAGCAATATGGTATGAGCAATAGGTCTTATTACAGAAGCCGATACCATTAATCTTTAACGTCACTGAGAAGACAACAGGTTGAACTCTTAACATATTGAACAGCAACCAATTTACTAATAAGCCAAGAAAAGGATTCTCTCAGAAGACAGCGAGCACTGCCTGTAATTTTTTATCGCAATTATTTTGAGGTAATCATAACATAAAATACAGGGGTTATTTATTAATCTCCAAATCGTGGCGTAGGCAAATTGCTAGAGACTTTCAACTTAATAATACGAGCATTAGATTAAGACACATCCAGTGATGTGCTAAATCAGCAAATCGAAAAAATCATAAAAATCAGATTTTAGATGTACGTAACAGGTACAGGTATACTAAACATACCACAAATTGATAAGACCAGAAGCAACCTCATCAGACAGACTCGGGATTTTAGTCACTACTGTACGAACGGACACTTACTAAACCACGTAATTGAAGGAGGAAATCGTATCTTGGAACACTGGACCCCCGTTTTTTCCTTTTCTTCAATACTACGCTGGAAAAGGTAACTTATGAGAATTTCTACAGACTTATCCTTCCCTTTGAAGTATTCCTGCAAATTTCAATATTTTCAAATCATGATAGTGTCTTTAACAGCGCCACATATTGAACATTAAAACCCACCACAAAAACACACCGAATGGGAAATGCAAGCTTGCATGGTTCCTTTCCCATGCCAATGAACCATGTGAAAGTGTATTCAGGTTTAATCATATGACATGATTACAAATTAAATCCCAAATTGAGTCCGAATTAAATCCAGCAAGTGGCCCCACTGAGATAAGAAAACGGGGGACTCTTTGCTCCAGAGGTAAGCTTGCTAATCACTAGACCACGCCGCTTCCTCAATAGATAGCTATTATCTATATGTGTTAGGTCCGAAAGGTGGCCATCGCTTCCCGAGATAGCATCAGAAATTTACATATACGATTTATATTTGTTTGGAGATTTTTTTTGCTGTCTTTTAATTCTGGACATAAGTCGGCACATCTGAGTGTTGATTGTAAAATCTTAACATTGAGTGTATCCTTATTGAACTGTAATTGAATTTTAGACATTCCCAATTCTTGAACCTATCAATTTGATTAAAACTCAGATCCAGTGGCGGCGCCACAGTTAGTTTTCTAGGGGAAAGGGCGGGGACAAAGTGTAAGTTTTTGAGGCAAATATCAAATTTTTGAAGATTTATTAACCAGTTTCGGCCCAGAATCGCTGGTTTTTAACCAATATTGTCCCCACATCGCGATCTTAAATAATTTGGTGAATATCTCAATCGAAAAAAAAATCCAATTTTTTGTTCGGGGTGGGGGCGGGTGGGGGGGGGGGGGGTGGGAGGGGTGGTGTTAGTAGAGAAAAAAAGATAGGGGAATACCACCCACTGCCGCCGACTACTGCAGGCCGATCGTATTTTTGTGTGGGGATTTTTGACCTGGCGTCCAGGGACGTGTAAAAAATTCAAATAGTTCTTTTCTGTAAGGAAAAGGGCAGTAGTTACTTTGTTGTGGCTCTCCAGTGATGGAGGGCATGCAGTTATTATTCAAAATTCATCTGACAAAAAAATCACGGAAGCAGGTCCCTGCCTTGGTACCGGTAAATTGCTCTTGATCTGACAACAAAATCCGCCTACCTCACTTTTGCGGTTGATTGCCATTGTAATTTGGATTTCCAATTATTTAACGATACCAACTCAACCAAAAAAAAAAAATCAATTGTTTGTAACCTAAAATTAGGAGTATGTGCACAATGCTATTTGATTGTTACTTTTAAGTGTATCCACACCCCCGACCGTTTTGAAGTCAAAAACACTTATACCAAATTGTTCAGCTATAGGTTTCCAGTTTAGTTTAAACATTTCATTATATTTCATATCTCGTAAGTGGTTTTCGCCCCAAGAAAACGGGAATGTGCGTTTTATTTATAACGATTTCGTCTTTGATCAATATAGTAAACATTGATCAATAACATTAACATTTGTGTTCATTTGACCATTTTCGTCAAAATCAATTTAATTTGGTCTCACCCATGGCCCATCATCTGAATGTACAAACCAATTTCGTCTTTGGTCATTTCATTTCACATTTATCTTAGTATATTTTGTGGTGTATGTATAGGCCGTGGCTAAGATTTAAGCCTACAACATCAGCAAAATTTATCATAATCTACCTATTTACCTTTCTTTCTTTCTTTCTTTCGTTCTTTCTTTCTTTCTTTGACCTATTTTTCTTTCTTTCTTTCTTTCTTTCTTTCTTTCTTTGACCTATTTTTCTTTCTTTCACCTCATTCTGCCTTTTCATCTTTTTTTTACTTTCTTTCACATCATTTATCTTTCTTTCTTTTTGTATCAATATTTTTTTTCTTTATTCTTTTTATTTTCCTAATCTTGATCTGTATTCTTTGTGCTTGGTATATACACAAAGGAAAAGACGAAAAAAATATGATAATTTTTTTCTGATGTTACAGGCCTACTTTTTAGTCATGGCCTATACGTACTGCACACGAGACGAACTATACTGAGTTAAAAGTGAAAGTATATGACCAAAGACGAAATTGCTTTGTACATTCTGATTAGGACCCATGGATATGACGAAATTAAATTGGTCTTGACGAAATTGCATGAAAATAAAGTTAATTTTATTGATCAATGTTTAATATAATTGACCAAAGACGAAATTGCTTTTAACAAATGCACATTTCGGTATTCATGGGACGAAAAATAACTTAACGAGATATGAAATTTAATGAAAAAGTTTTAAACTAACTGGGAAAACCTATATTATTACGATTTATTTAACGAAAGTTTAAGATATGATTTTGAGATGTCATTGAGACCGAGACTGCCGTAGAAAATAAACGTAAAAAAATCAGTAAACTACCTTTTTGAAATCACAAATGCCCAAATCAAGGAGGTCGTATCCTTCCCCCATTCCCGGGTGGTATCAAGAACATTATGGTTACTAGTAGCTTGTCTGAAAATAAAGTAAGGCTTGCTTATCCGAATGCAAATTACGTTCGCTAGACGGAATGTAAGGGTCTCTAAAATCTCGATCAAAATGACTACAACCCTGGTCTCGGGCCAAAACTAAAAACCCAAAAGTAGCGTCCGCGCAATTTTTTTGGCTGTTTCTACATCCTGAAGACCTACTGATTGAGAAAACTGAGGGGTGCCAAAATTGCACCCTTGAGCATTTTGAAATATCCAAGATGGCCGCCAAGATGGCCGCCACCACATAAAATTAGCAATGACTCAGCTTCTAAAGCAGCCATAAAGATGATTCTAGTGTCTTTGTATGGGTTTTGGTGTCACTGAATTCAAATTTGTACTATTTTTAAATACCAAAGTATTCCCTATACTGAAATCCAAGATGGCCGCCACCACATATAATTAGCAATAGCTCAGCTTTTAAAGCAGCTATACGATGATTCTTATGTCTTTGTATGGGTTTTGGTGTCAATGAATTCAAATTTGTACTTCTTTTTAACACTAATAAAAGTCTTCCTTATACCGAAAGCCAAGATGGCCGCAACCACATAATTATAATTACTCAAAAGTAGTTGTCATGATCGGGTAGTCTAAAGTTGGCAAAATATCCAATTACCAAGATGTCGTTTTCATAATATGGTATTCTTTGTTTGGCAAAGCATTCAACTATGAAAATGATGGAAAAGTTGTAATGAACGGGCAGTCTATAAAGTTGGCAAAAACGTTCAAATATATAGATGTTCCACAAGTTGTCATTCTAAGGTAGTCCATAGTTGACAAAGCATTCAAATATAATGATGGAGAATATTTCATAAAAGGTAATCTAAAGTAGGCAAAACACAAGTTTAGATGGTAATGTAGTCTTAATTGGCAAGTTGTTCATCAAGTCTGAAGATAATCGCATAACATATCCACATATTAACTACATGTACTCTTTGGAAACACTTCAAAACAAAAATGAAGCCCACGCTGACATAAGAAGGTTGTGCCAATTTTGCAAAATAAAATAAAATAACACGAATTAGATAAAAAATAATTTAGAAAATTATTCCTCAGTTTCTTCTTCATCGGTTTTTATTGATCACTTTGGTCAGCTGAATCATCTTTAATTTTAAAGTCCAC
>JAMKCH010047505.1:0-11866 GCA_023653785.1 Ophioderma brevispina | reverse complement strand
TAGACTATTATTTGTTAGAGCTGTTAAAGCGGAAGTGAAAGCGAAAGTACTAGTGAATTCAGAATCCTTAACGGAATAAGCCTCAACACTAGTGCTTGCTCTTTCACGTTTTACAACTAAGCCTTTGTTATACTTCGTCTCATAGCTTTTTGGCAGCTATTGTACATGCTTATCGCCGCACGCCGACCTTGTACACTCGCGATTACAACTGCGGTTTACTGCCATTGTCCCAATTTAGCCTGCGGAAAGCTATGACGTCACTCCTGTAGTTGCAGGCCGGACGAAGTACCACCAAATAGGGGGCCTCAATAGTGCGAAAACGCAGTGTGTCTTTTTGCATAGTGTACATGTGATTCTGTACAAATGCTCAAGTATCGTTATTTGAACGCGAAACGATAACCGAATAATTTCCGTTCGTATTTGGTGCTAATCAACAAAGTATAGGTGCGTAGCAAAGGCAAGGCTAGTTGAAGCTTTAACCCGGGCCCTAGCCTAGCCAATTGACATATATAGCCTAGCCTAGCCTACGAATAATTATCTTGTTGTTAACACGGGATTGACTATGGGTATTGCATGCAAGGAATGTTTTACACTATTGAGTAAACGGAACCTCCACACTTTGCAATATATCATATCGATGTTATGTCACTGGTCACGACTCACGATGCTTGACTATTGTGGCAAAATTTTAAAGGGTCCTTTCGTGATGCACAGCTTCGTAAACCACAGGCCTAGTGTCAAAGAACGGGTGCTAAGTGTCCAAATGTACGTGGGAGCCGTCTACTTCCAACTTGAGATCGTGCAAAGAGCGGACTGGTGGCGTGTGTGTCTTGTAGGCCGAGGCCTAGTCCTCTCAGTCACCACCTTCATAAATATCCTTAAAAAAAGGTTATTTAAAAATTCATGGATTCCTGATGATGGCATGTTAAATTTGAATGTGATATCTTGAGCAATGTCATTTATGGACAAAAAATAGAGATCATCTGCATTTGTAACCAAACTGAGCCTAGGACCTGCTAGGCCAGCCTAGCTAGGGCCTAGGCATGTAGGCCAGCGGTTCAGCCAGCATGTTTATCATAATCGTACCTAAAAGTTGAGATTAATGATTAACCCCTAAACTGCGGCCCTGTTTAAGTATGCCTAACTCCGTTGACAGCTTGAGTTAACCAAACTTCAAAGGGCCATACTGTTTCTGAAGAATTTGGCAGCAACTACACCTACATCAGACATGCGAATCTAATTTATAATTCAATGCATTTATCAGATGCAGAAAACACCATTCAGATTAGCACGATTCGTCATGCATCATTGTGTCTTTCACATAGGCGGATAGGCCCCTTGCATTCGAACAGGGAGGTGTAGGCTAGACTATCCCGCTTCTTCATGGCGAGACTATTCCATGGTGAAAAACAAGTTTTATCAAAAAGTAGTAACCACCCGTGAAGAAGATGAATCGTGCTATCATTCAGATGAGCAGACCCGACATTGATTCCCCACTCATGGTATTTCTGAAAAAATATGAAAATGGTCAAATATAATAGATTGACATCTGGGCCAACAATCATGAAATTCGCCATAGCCATACTGTGTTTTGTGTGAAGCTGCCCTGCTCTGAGCAGAACGATCGCTTTGCACTGCGTTAAGAGTGCAAGGTTTTCCGAATTTACAGCCATCCGAATTCGACTAAATTGTGAACATTCTTCTGATACCAACACAATTTGCTTAATCTCCGACCGTTGGTGTCTTTACCTACCACTGTTATGCAAATCGGTGATATACATTGCAAAATGGTCCAAACTCGAGCCGTAGTGAGTGAGTGATGTATGATCATGATCTCCGAACGGGCCGACCATTCCTTTTCGGTTCTGTAATTTTTTTGGCCGGTTCGAAGTCGAAACACGCCTCCGCGCCCCTCCTTGATGACATAGTGTCTACATGCTTTTGGAACGTAAAGAGATCAGTCTCTTGCACCATTATGGAAAGAACGTGCTGTGTTACGTTAGCCTTGATTGCTGTTTTACGAAAATGTGAGAGTTGGGTCTTGGATGGAATTTCGAAGTGCATTCGGTAATTCTTCCCCACAACAAATTTGCAAAATATCATACGGGCCGCTAGCAGTCTACACGGCCGGATGCTTACTCACGTGGTCGGCTATACGGAAGCTACACCATGTCTACTACGGCAGCTACTGCACAGTACACACAGGGCTAATTGCACGCGGCGGTTAGCTGCAAAAGAGGCGCTTACAAAGTACACAGTTATAGGTTCACAGGAATGTGGCTACTCTGCTTTACCTAACCCAATGTATACCTGTAGTTGCCCACGAGGTGGAGAGAAGGTGGATGTGAGTAGACAGTACCGGAGCACATGCAACTACCACGTAGCTACCCCGGATTAGCTGAGGTCCCGGCCCCTCCTTCGCAACTAGCCCCAAACATGGCGGCTCAGATGGCGGTTGCTCATTCGGGGCCTGAGAAAACATACGTGCAAAAAAAGTGGAGGACGATACATAGTGTTTACGATGTACATGCGCAGTAGGGGTTACAACTCCGCACGACATAAATTGACGCATTGTGTATTACTCTTGGCCCAAAGCAGTGAGGTTGGTAAAAGAGTTTAGAGAAAAAATCAAGGGAAATCAGGGGGAAATTGCAGGCTTGAGCTTTGAAAAAGAAAAGCCTAAATATAGCGAGATGATGAAATAAGTGAAACTCCGAAACGGGACGGAGATAGATCCAACACCAGGCCTATATCGTCATTATAAATAAAACTGAAATAAAGCTCAATCATAATAAATTTAATTATGGTTTTTTATCAATCAAATATAAAAATTATTTTCATTCTTCAAAATACGATTTGTTTAGCTTTTTCGTTTGAAGATTAATGTATTGTAGGGAAACAAAGTCACGGATAATGACCGGGGTAAACCAATCATGGACAATATATTGCAGCTGTAGCCAGGAAATGTGGAAATAATAAACAACTTCACAAGTGCAACAGCATTTGTAGTCATATCATGACAACCCAATCATGGCCAAGTCTGATCATATGAGTGAAGAGCGGAACACCGAGTGTGTGGACGTCGCTGTTAATTCGGCAACCTGTCATGCTTTCACAGTCACAGTGCAATCATTATCACTTTTGCTCCAGCAGCCAGTGCAGATGGTAAGGCCGGAATTTAATACGCCCCTTCATGCTTTTGGCAAATTTTCCCAATTATATAAGTAGGCTATGCAGTAGCTGATTCAACTGATAACTCGGTGACGGTGGGAGTAATACCACAGTACCATGACTACACACCGCTGTTCGTTTTCGCCCTTCAGCGGCAAACTGAAGTTTTTTTATGTTCATAGCGCACAGGCGAGTGCAGGGCATCAAACAAAGATGGCGGCGCACATGAAACTAAATAAACAAATCAACGGTACTGTGCACAAAACCACTGTAAATAGCAAATATGAACTAAAGTAGTACACGGATCTGTAAAATACATTAATACGGAACCTTATTGTGTATTTGGGTCTGATAAGCTGATAAAACTTTTTCGAATTTTCTCCACAATTGCGTTTGCGCCAATTCACCCCGGAATTCCGAACGCCGTTGCAGTGACTTGGTGTACAACGAGCGGAAATTTTGAACACTTCCGTAGTTTTCTCAATGATCAATAAGGTGAGATCAACAAATAAGATATAATGATAATACCCCGCTGTTCTTGTAGTGCTAATGTATCGTTAAGTGTATAATATTGACTAATGAAATGCGTACCGTAATATAAAATAACATTAAAAGTTTCGAATTTGGCAGTAGCTTGGCTGGAACCTTAAATAGATAGATATGCGATTTGTATTGTTTTATATATTATCAAGTCATCAGTGAGGACATTTATTAAATTGTGTTTGTTAAAAGATTTATTTTGACAATGTCCGTCATGAGTCTAGCCTAGCCTAGCCTAGCAATACACAACTAGTTAGGCAAATTCAGATTCCTCACAAGAGGGCTAACTTCATCAGGATCCAATAATTTGATGAAAAATGTTTGACATAAAGCGGCCACGGCACACATTTTCACAAAATTCGAAATTTCGTCCAATTGTTTTGCAAACGATTGTCTAGGCCATTAGAAGATTATAGCTAGATTTATCATAAAAATAAAACATACCCAAGAACAGATCAATAAGAAGCTTGAAAGGTGCTTGTTCCGATTTAGTCTGTGTGTTCTCTACTTGATATGAGAGCCTGGCACTTGCACATATGGCCACATCAAGTAACGTGGGGAAACAAACTTGCAGTTTTGATGGTGAGCGATAATGAATTATTGCAAAGCCCTATGTGTTAGTATTGATGGGTAACCATTGTAAAACCGCAGTTTTTGTTTCTATCTTGGGAATTAAATGGATTTGAGGGCTCAAGTTACAGGACGGCAATGAGAAAAATACGGCCTTTCATCTGATAGTTAAAATTAACACTACGGGAAGAGTTCCGATGTCCCCTCCCTACGAGTCGGCATTAATCCGGGGTTTCTTCCATCAAGGTGCAGAATCGTAGGGGAGTGGGCCATATGGAACTCTTTTCCGATTACTACTTCCACGGTAATTTTTAATAAACAAAATAGAAATCCTTGAAATTAAAACCACAAAGGTACCGGGCCAGTAAAACCAGGGTGATGCCATGGGAATCAACTCCGACAAGGGTTTTTGTGTTAAGAATTCCATTTAATCCGTTTACTGGAGATTTTATTATAAATCATTCTGTTTACCCGAATGTCAGATTTGTTATTAATAATTTCAGGTGAGGGACAATTATATTAAATAAAAAGCTTTAAAACCATGCAAAAAATATCAATTTTAAAAATCTTTTCAATGTATCGTGTCTCTTTTAAAGCCTGCACTGGCACCTTTCAGAAAATTCGAAAATTTCTTCAATTCTCAAATGATATTCTAAGCTATTGGAAGAATAGAGATATATTTACAATTAAATACCTACCCCCAAAACAGATGGGGACATCAATAAGAGGCTAACAACATCAGGTTATTTGTAGGCTAACCTTTAATTTTGCCGTAACTTTTATCAACACATGTGTCTATTACATGATATCATAGACTCGTACTCATTGACATTAATACCACAAAGGTCACAGAACGGTCAAAGAGGGTGCATGCCGTGAGGAACCAACTCTAGCGTGTGTTTTCGTGTTTACACGCCCATTTCCGCATGTCTGCCTGAATTAATGTCGTCGGCGTAAATTAATTATAAAATCGTTATGTTTACCCATAAGTTGCGCTGATTGGGCTTAAAATTCAGGTGATGGCTAACGTATATTAAAGCTTTACACCCATGCAAAAACTATCTATTTTGAGAAAATAGGAGAGGCGCACCATTTTTCAAATTGCCACGTGTCTCTTTAACATCACTTTTCTCAATCTAGAATAATCACAGGACATCATCAGCACCCTTCTGGGTGGCAGAATCCAGAATATCAATTCATCTCCAGTTATCTAATTCTATACATCATATTAAAGGGGGCACCATGGTCCCCACCAGAATCCTACGCCTCGCCTTCACATCATCAAAACAGAGATTTTGGTACACTAAAAAGCTTGTATGTTCTCATCGCACCTGCCAAAAACTTTTGATGACCTCTTTCCCATTGTGATGCCTTACAGGCTAGGAAATATAGTATGTTTACGGTATTTCGCAGTTTGGTTATATTCGGTCCGTAAACAGACAGAATGAAGCACGGTGGCCCATGGGACCAATGAGAAACACAAACAAAACATAAAACAAAACTGCAAGAACAAGTATGTGGAGTCACTTTGCCTCATAACCCTAGTTCGATGCGCCCAATTTTTGTCTTTTTTTGTCATCAGAAATGAAAAATTGGTTGCGGAAGGGAACAAATGCAATAAAAGAAATTTCCACATGTCGCCATAGGATAATTTCTAAAAAAACAAGCATAGCACTTAGCGTCAAATGTATAAGACAGATTTTACCTTTTTTGGCCAAAGTAGAGGATTATTTTTTTATTAATTCAACCTCGACATTTTGTTGTCACATTAAAGAAATATTGGCCATTTTGAAGAGTGCCCCCAATTTTAAAAATAGAATTATTTTTGCACGTTACGTTGTAATTGTCAGGAAAAACCTACCCGCAAACGAGAATGCTAAAAAATGTGTATTTATCACAAAATAAGCGATTTTGTAATTAGAATGGGATCTTCCCAGGATTGGACTAACGCAGAGCTGGAAATGCATACGTTTATGTCCGTCCATGATGAAATAGTGCCAGTACAAATTCCCTTCGTTTGTGACACATTAATATTTTCGAGCTTAACCACTCACAGGTATAGTTACTAGGCCAGTTACACATGCACCGTTGTAAAAATCTCAAAATAAATTTTTTGAACAATTGGGCGGCACCCTTCAAAAAATGTGCTAATATTGATTTAAATGTTAATTGTTTAACAAGCCAACTTGTGGTAGCTTGAATAATTGCAGGTACCTTTATTTTACCAAGCATGTATGCTGTTATACTCAAATTCCTTCATAAATCCTGTCCATTGTACTAAAAAATTATATTGAACCTCCATTACCATGATTTGGGACTTCTAGTTGCAATTGCAAATTTGCTGTAAACAATACAACTGTAAATGGGACCCAGCTTACATTTTAGGATTACATACACACACATACAGGATCGCTATGTCCTGTAAGCTGGAGGCCCCACACAATGTTGTTTGCCTTTTCCGATCCTGCCCCCCCCCCCCATTCGATCAGTGCTTTTGTCCACCAGGGCGTCACCACAATACCATGGTAACAGTGGTGAAGAAACTGAAAACCTCTCTTCACTCTGTCCTTGGTTCAATAGGCAGATCAGTCGGGACTACAGTTTACACAAGGCAGGGACCAGGCTGCTAAGATAGGTGGGGAATGCAAATGAAGATAGAAGCTCAGCATGCATTAAAATTAACCTCTTGTCCTGAGCGTTGTCTTCCTTTCACATTTCTGCACCTGTTCGTTGACATCTTAGCGCCTGGTTGAGCCATGAATAGTCTACTGATCTGCCTATTAAGAAACAGGGTGCAAATAGTTTGTAAATATGCATCACGTAGTAAGGGTGATGTGTGCTATAATTGATGAAAACAAACTACCAACCATTTTGCGCGGGTCAGAAAAGGGTAAACAACTTTTTTCCCCGGGTTATTACCAAATTAACTTTCAACTGCTACTCAATCAAACCAACTATAATGTTATTTAGCAAATAATATAATTTTCAGTATATTTATTTGATTCACATCAAACAAAGTTTACACAAAGAAAAAAAATCCTTTCATTCTTTAAAAAAAAAAAGGGAAAAATGAGAAGTCATTTGTATTGGATTCATTCCCATGATGCATTGGCCGTCGTAGTGCATTAAACCAAGGTGCAAGGGCAGCACCAGGGGGTGGCAGGGTAGGGGGTGCCTTTCCACCGAGTTTTAAGTTGGGAAAAACAAGGTTTTTAGCAATAAAATATGTAAAATTAGGATTTTTAACCTATATGAGTTAATCTGTATGTTTTTGCCCCCCCCCCCCCTATGAGTTCGCTCCTTATTTTTCCCTGGTGCCGCCCCTGCCAAGGCGATTAAAAACCTGAGATAAACAAAACCAATTTTTTAGTCTCAGATTTAAAACCTTTGCTGTTAAGCAACACTCCCATTGCATTGTGGGAACAAATTTCATACAAATTAAACTTCCCGGTGAACAATAACGCATGAACTATGGATTAATAAAATTGTATGATACGTCCTGCTTGACTGTATTTCTGCATTAGGAAGAAAAAAGAACAGACTCAATGCACCATTGGGATGCACTTATCATTCAGAAATTTTTAATATGGACGATAGAATAATATAAATCCAATGGGGCCCGCAATAAGCCTGTTTAATTTCAAGTTGCAAAAACAGAGAACCATGTATCAATACTGCAAAATAAATTGGAAAAATGGATTATTGAGAAAAATAATTAATCCGTGGGTGAAAAATCCAGAAAAAAGCGTTGATAATCTGGAAAATCCCAAGTGATAACAAAATTATGTATTGTATGATCAAAGTGTAAGTGGTTTTTGTTTAAAAATCTGCAGATTTGGGGGTGTTTTTTCCCCTCAAATTTCACTTTTGTCTCCCAAAATTTCACTTTAAATAATTAAATTAATAATTTGGTGACAGATAGGAAATGAGGTGATAAAACTACTTATTACAAATAAAAAAAATTGTGCATGAAAAACACACAATTTAGCCCATGCCCGTACGCAGGGGGGGGTTGGTTTCGGTCGCACCCCCCAAATTCCACACAAGGGGCAAAGGGTCCACTTTTTCCGGTTTTTGTGATAAAAGGTCCAAAATTTACAGAAAATTTTGACAGACGTCCCCTTTTTGGTGATTAAATGTTCAAAACAGTGCCAACGGACATTTTTTTTTAAAGGGGGGTATGTCCACTTTTAAGGCAAAAAGGTCACTTTTCGAAGTCCCGCACCCCCAAATAAATCCTGCGTACGGCCCTGGCCTAGTATGACCCCAGATTTTACCGATGTGGTCAAAATGTTGGTATCAAGGGAGAAAGCTAACTATTTTTCCTCATTTACCTGTGAAATTTAGGGCTAAAGGTGTTTGGTTCGATGTTATGAGCAACCAATATGCCCCATTTTGGTCGACCAATATTTAATTTAAAAAACGGTACCGTAGATATGGGGATTCCCCAATCCCTGTTTTTAACTCTCACTTCAAAACGGGTTGAAATATTCGTGAGAAACGTAACAAATGGGATTGGGGGTGAAGGCCATTTTATCAAGTTGAAAACTTCATAGACTTAACTCTGGTCATCCCCCTTAAACCAGAGTTCCTCTTATTGATATGGTGTCCTGTGTGCCATAAAATCGCACATTTTTGTTATGCAAGAGTTCAGCAGCCTATTTTCATGATGCTCCATTCTAGGTGTTTTAAAAGAGAGATCTTCACATAATATGACGATTCTCAAGAGTGTCTATGGCAACAGGAGAACATGCAGGATGACTTCAGTGACCTGTAAATACCTAAAAAACAGTGTGAAAACCTTTAATTATAGCTGTATTGCACGGATTTCTGGACATTAACCGAACCGAGTCTAAAACGTATAGCTATGTGGTGTCACTAATCAAATACTTACTTTGCATCATTAAAAATACTTCACAATGCGTTGGGGTTTTATTTTTTTTTAAACAGAACGCACAGAAATTCATTCTGATTGGCAGACACCGCAGCGTCGTGAAATTTCAGCAATGCATTGTGAAATTGTGGGGAGGGTTAAGGAATTTTCACAACGTGTACAAAAACTTTTTCTCACACAGGTTGCTGCATACGTTATGACCCATACAACTTGCGATATACATTGGCGATGATGCCATACCTATTCATTTATATTGTCACAATGGGTTTGATGATATTCGCAACACTTGTGATATTTCGGCAACATGTTGTGATTATTTCGGCAACATGATTGGAATTTCGGCAACGTGTTGTGAAAATTTCGGCAACGCATTGGGAAATTTTGAACAATTTTGGTGAAAATGTCACAATGGCATGGTGGAACTTTTAAACATGTGGCGATCTTTTCTTTCTCACAAAACACATTGCGGAAATACGTTATGACCCATACGGCTTGCGATAATCTTACCACATCGCCATCGGGATATCCTTTCCAAATTTTTATGGTTATTGCCCAAGAACCAGTGGCATTGGCCTGTTGCCGTGTAACAATGAAAAATATTGTCGGATACTAAAACCAAGGATTAGAGTTTGAGGCCTATATTACAGTCCTTGGTTTAGTAGCTAGGCGAGAACTGTAGTAGTAACGGCATGACGTCACACAGTACTCAGCAGCCAAGGACAGTCGGTTAGGGACGTTCAGAAAATCGATTCATATAATTCAGAAAATTTTGCAAAAAAAAATGTAATTGTAAAATCACATGAGAGGGGTGTTCTAGATTGAGAAAATAGCGATGTTATGTCAAAACATGTTTTGTCAAAAACTTGCATAGAAACCGATGTGAATCCTGATGAAGTGACCCTCATTTGAGTAAATCTGAAGTCTGAACGTGCCTTAGGCCAAGTCAAAGACCGTCGACATGGTCGAGGTCATTTTTTTGGTAATGCAATATTACTGTAATATCTCACCAGTGAGTTTGTGGATAATCAGCAGTACAGACTCTCCGTAGCCTCCAGGTTGTGTGGGCCAAAATGCGGACAGCTAACCGTGGTCGAAGAAAATGCCCCTTCGCCCTTGACTGGGTGGAGTGACTTCGGCAGTGTAGAGCTCATCGCTGGGTAAGCAAAAACACAGTGCTGAAAGATCGACAAACTTCGGAAATTCGTAATCTTCGGCCGAGCTTACGGAAGTTTTACTACGTCACGGGATTCCCCTACAGTGATACCTATATGGAATTTATTTACGCACTTCAAGCGCAGTTGGCAGGGATAGATTTATATTAGATCTGAGTACAAAACATAGATTATCCTTTGGTACAAAGGGGTATGTGCGGTCGATCCATGGGACAGCGGCAGTTGCGTTGGATCAGGGGCCGCGCGGCCGGGTGACAATTGATTTTCAAGGAAGATTTTCAACCTCCCTTCAAGGCTCATACCGGAAAAACGAAATACATTAGCAAAATTTGGTTCATTGATATTAACCTGTCCCTTGTATGTTTGAAGGTGGTATTATGGTTTATAACCAGAGAAAACTCACTGCTTATATTATTTTTTAAGCTTTTAATATGTGTAAAACTCTCGCAATAAACGGTCTGTGCAAAGGAGCATTTACATGGTTTTGGGTGCTCAGTAAAATGCCAAGCTGGGAGAATGTAATAAATTTCGATGTATCCGAATTTACATCGAGTAATATTAATCCAATATAACTTTCATTTTATAGTATTCAAGGACCCAAAAAGTTGCAAAGAAACCTCACTCACACTGCCTACTGTATGACTTTTCAGCGCGCTAAACAAATTGATTTCCGCGGGGGGGGGAATACCAGGCAAATGCATATGCGCGGCGCCACTCAGTTGCCGAAGAAGAACAGGGTTACACATGTCAACATTTGATGTTGACTGGAACATGCTGGAACATGTCGTTTTTTGTTGTACTAAATTTTACAAAATTTTAGGTGTAGTGTCATTAGTGTTGTAATAGCCTTTCAACCTAACCTAGAAGTGGTTGGTCAATGGTCATGTTCACCTTAGTCTAGCTAGGAAATTTTCATATTAGACATACCCGGGAAGGGGAGATTTATCCTGATACAAAAGTTCAATCAAGGCATACACAGGTCAGAACTGGACGGGTAATTGTGTACATCACAATATCAATCTGATGGATGGTTATACATTAGCCTGACTGAGGGTAAGCACTGATTATTTATTGCCTTGCCTAGCCTTTTTTGGCTAGTTGGCTAGGCGAGAGGACGATAAACCGTAACATGCCCTAGCTAGAAAAAGAAGAAAATGAAGTGTTAAGCGGTTGTTTGTTTTACAATCAGGGTACCCGGCGGTCTATGCGGGGTGAAAATGAAGTGCGCATGATTTCTTTCAATATTGAGGTTTTTGCAGTGTAGGCAAGCTCAAGATGTATAATTCCAAAATTTGAGGCGGCACATATTCGTGAACAATATTATGACTGATGATGTGTTACATTTTTTTCGGAAGAGGGGACAAGATTTTGACAGAACCACTTCATTCACTTTATACAATTGGGGTGAAACAAACAAAGTTGCTTTGATATTTCAGTATTAAATATTGTAATATAGATAATTCAAAACAGTATGTTTCCAAAAGTTGGAGATGGTTGAGGTGTTCGGAACCAATTTTTA
>JAMKCH010047504.1:0-22351 GCA_023653785.1 Ophioderma brevispina | reverse complement strand
CCATCTAATCACATAGAACATCCTATCAGCTCTCTCACTTATTGATTGGAAGTGTTTGACGAATAGGAACTTGGAAAAGTGTCCACATGATGCAGTTTATTTTAAAGCATTTATAAATCAGCTTCTACACCTTTACATGACGACCACTGATGAGATGTTCTTGTCTTTCCAGATGTGTTTCAAATTTGCTATATAGTGGCAATGTGGCACCAACTTGATTATGGTTCCTGTACATACCGCGTGTCCCCAAAAACTATATCGACATGAGAAAATAGGCATGAGGTTTGGTCACAAGCTTTTACTTGACTTAGAGCATCACTCAAAATTTCAAAGTTACACTTAATTGGCATTTGTAGATTTTTTATAAATAAAATGTGCACATTTATGCGATTCGTCGGGCCGGGATTTTTAGCATTATTTTCTCTAAAATTAGCATCGTTTTCTTTACACTATAGTTTAGGGGCATACATTCACAGTCGTAGATGAGTGTCTTGAACATGTTGAAGGGGTGCACAGGTAAAAATGGACGGCAAGGTAGAACACCTCGCGCAGTTATATACATCATAGCATTGAAGCACTGTCCAATCTACTTCCAGGTAGTCGCACTTCTGCAAGGAAACCTTGGATCGGCCGATTCAGCGTTAAATGCCTCATGCCGGCTTATCTCAGGATGTCTTCGCCCAGGAATTGCTCCACCAGACATCCGATGTAGTATAGCGAACATGCAAGAGCGTAGCTGCCAAGTATAATGTGAAGCATCCTATATCTGGACAGAGACCTACTGCTAACGACCTTAAACCCAGATAGAGTATCTTAAGCAAAGTCCAACCCCTTGAAACAGAGGCCCCATGTCACTGGGGAAAATGCAGAAGATAGCGTAAAATTACCGGTTCCGCAAATAAGAGTTTGCCTTACTTTACGCTATTTCCCCAGTGACATGGGGCCTAAACAGTCTCTAGGGAGTTTAAGAGAGTCGCTTTGTGGAAAGAAAGACTTGTAACATCTATTGGTATTGAACCGACGGCGAGCATCTTCCACCCGCTGAGCCGACTCCTTATAGGCTGAATGGCGATGTCTCAACAGATTGAGAACTAGAAAAAACTCATTAAAATTAGTCAAAATGCTAAAAATGAGAAAAAGTGGTATATTCAAAATATCTGGAAGAGTTTATCCAATTGCTACAAAATGTAAACTGAAATATTTCTTATGGATCATTGCATTGTCTGAGAGTGTTAATGTTAAAAATTTGCCGTGTTTAACTAATTTGTCGTATATTTGTACTAATGTTAATGAGTTTTAGTGCTTTTACTCATTTTAATGAGTTTTATTATTATTCGTGACAAATATTGTTAAAAGCAACAATCTTATGCAGCTGCAGTGACGCCCATAAGGAATATTTCAGTTCACATATTTGTAACAATTAGATGTGACATCTTGTAGTTACTCTGGGTTCTTAATTCTAGTTTTGAAATTTAAAGTTCATATCGTGGTCCGAATATGTTCGAAGGAGGAAGGTTGTAAAAGAACAGGCAACTTATTGAAGAGTGTTTTATTTTCGTCATTGGCTACGAGAGTGGTTCAGTTAACATTTACGCCATGAGGGGGTGATATGGAGGATTTCCGTCTTTGTTTACCGCTGTGTTTTTGTGGCACAGTCCCCCTATCCCAATTGCTCCAAATTTCATGGGTCTCCCCCCTGACGAGTGAGAACAAAATTTTCATGGTCCCCGAACCCTCGTGAATTTTTTCAATTATAACCAATTCATAAATTGGTTGATATACACCAGACACATCTTTGAAGGCAGCGCAAAAGTTGATTGCTTCCCAGTTCACATCACACCTTTTTGTCTTTCCCCTTTGGGGACGAAAGCCACACATTTGGTCACTGCTGGATTATCGGCGCTATACCCTGCCACCTGCCTAGTGCGGAGTTAATGTGGGGGGTGCGGGGACTCTGGTACCTAAGTGATGAGTGCAGGTAAGAGACCCGGGATGGTCCCCTACTTTTTTCGATAATGTCTTCAACTTTTTACTTGTTTCGGAATGACTCCCCTGAGTAAACAGGACCACATCTTTACCAATGACTCTCCGAACCATGAGGCCCGGTGTACTCATTTTACCCTGGCACATTTTTATGCAATGGGGGGAGCGAGGAGAAATTCATAATCACACTGCTGTGCAATCATGCATTTTCAGACCTTATAGGAACTATTTGGGTATGACCAAGACCCGCTCTTGCGGGCTTCCGAACCAGCGGCCGGCTCGATCGAGCCTTATACTCTACCACGTTCAGCGCCCTTAGACAGCTCAGCCACACCTCAGCTTGATTTCCCTTGCTCTTCCTTAAGTTCATTAAGGAGATGATTTTTACTTGGAAGATATTTCTAGTGCACATGTCAGTGGTAAATGTTTCGTTATTGTCCCTAGAAAAAATAATCAAGATCTTAGTTTGGAGAGCAATTAAACGGCTTTAATTAAAAGACATATCCACAGATAAAATGGATTCTTTCGATTAACGTCTTTTACTAGATTCATTGTACTGTCAAGGAATGGTAGACATCAATGATCTTGTGGGCGTAATCGCTGTTATAAGAGGGTCCTATCTTCTGCATTATACACAGGTGATCCGACATGTACAACACTCGCACTGTTTAGCGAATTGGGTCGATGGCAAAAGGTCTGCATGGTTTTTTTTCGGCTGGAAATGCTCTCTGTATTGAGATGTGTGGCCTAGGACAAGATGTTAGAGTGGTGCCTGAGCACGTGCATGAGTAATAAATGGGTGGGGTACAGGGTCGCCGCTTTTTGGGATCCTGGGCGGAGAAGATACAGGGGGCTTGAGCTCACTTGCAGCTCTTGGATTGTTAACGATGTTTGAGTCGCTGTCATGAGAGCTGCTCAGGTATCGGTTCAGTTATTTTTGAAGGAATAATTATTTTTCACAATATTATTGGCTAATTACATTAGGCCCAAAAACGTTCTCGTTTTAGTGACTGGAGCACTGGTGCCAGAGAGAGCAACCTGCATGCTATAAGTTTCTTTTACATATTTGGAATCACGTAAACATATATTGTGTTGTTGAGTCAAGGAATATTTGTGCCAATGCCTTTCTCAGGTAATTAATGATCATCCAAGCATTTTGAAAGTTGGTTAGGTCAGATGGTAAGATGTTAAATTTGTGCCCCATCACGCGAAGCGATAGTCGCTGAGCGACATAATGGGTGGGTATAAGGATTCCACTTTTGGGCCGCTGATGGTGGTCCAGGGGGCTGGCCCCCGGAAGCTCTTGTGTGAATTAGTATATATTAGAGTGCATTCAGAGAAGCTCTCAGTTATCTATTTTGATCTGTGAACAGAGGGTGAACTATTTATGACTTGATAATACAGTTGTTCTTGTACATGTAGAGGGGGCCAGAAGATGGATCTATGGTTTTCATAGGTGACATGGAGCACTGTGAGCACTGGTCACTGTGGTATCAGTGGTCTTTGACGTTGTAGTCGCGTTTATACATATAGGTGGTTGTTGGTCCAGGAATATTGTGACATTCCTTTTCTCAGTAATAAGATCAATCCAACACAAGTCCATTGTGAAAAGGTTGGGTATTAATGGTAATGCCTAATTTAAAGGAGACTATGGCCCGATTCAAGTATTTGAAGTTTTCATCTGATAGATTGGCATTGTCACCCCAAAACTCACCTGTAAAGGTTTCACGGCGATATTCAATCCTTTTTTATTTGAGAGCTACAAACGGGATTTTGTAATGTCTATTAAGAGTAACCTGTGTAAAATTAATTATTGGGTCGATCCAAAAGATGGGGGCACTTTTCCCTCATACTTCCAACCAAACATCCTTTAGCCTAAGATTTCACAAGGTAAATCGAGGAAGAAGTAGCTTTCTTCTGATACCAAAATGTTCTTGCCCACTTCCGGTAAAAATCTGGGGTTCTGGGGACGAGGCTAGTAGCGATCGGGGCCATGGACCTTTAAGATGCTAGCATGATGAGATCATAATACACAATTTTTTATTATATCAGTCTAATTTGGGTGCTAACGTATTGTAACTCTGCAAACCGAGATTGATTCTCAGATGGAATACTTTTTTACATTGATTGCCTATTATTGTGAGAGCCCAGCCCCAACATCCAGCATTATTTTACATCCAACTACTTCATCATATCCACCTTTTCATATCACCTTTTTATATTTAATGCCTCTGATTTTTTAATTTTGATCTTGCCTATGGGTGGAGCATGATCCCGCATGGATACAATATACAAGGTCCCTAAAAGTATTGATACAGGTCATTGGTTCGATTCCCACTGCAGCCAACGTGTTTCTGCCCTTGAGTAGAGCGCTTTACCTCAATTACTCCTCGGGGTACCACTACCAGCATTATTCAATCTGGGAAGGTAACAGACTCCTCATGTTGCGGGAGGAGTGGCGAACCCCCCACAGCAAAATAATATGGAGGATTCTGGCAAACGCTAAGGAAAGAGAGATGGGCACTCTGCGCACGAGCTTGCTCTGTCGCGTCACCTGTCTACTGTCACGTCACTCACCCCACTCTAATAAAGGTTCCCAGTTGTGCTAGTAATATCAAATTGAGTTAATGTTTACCATTATTTATACTAGTGAAGTTACTGACCGCCCATTCACATTGTGGCATGGTCTCAAAACTCACACACTTTTCTGATTTATGCATGAAGTTTTCTGTCATACATGACCGCATTCATATGAAAAGCTCATGTAAGTGTAACACAGTGGGTATGTTCAGGTCTTATGAAATGCCTTAACAGTACTGTACTTATAAAAAAGATTGTATTAAATTCCATTTTTTATCAATCATGGTTTGTCCTTTTGTCTCATTGTATGTGAAAAACCATTAATGTTGAATATTTTCGTAGACAGGGCATGTTTAAAACTATACAGATCTACAACGTCCAGGGTGATATTATATTTTGAAATTATACACCTGAGTATAAAGATTTACCTCAGCAAATTTAGCTGCCTTTTTATAGTTATAGCGAGCATCTTTCTAGGCCTCTTTACACCATAACCTCTTAATAAGTTTTATTTTTATGAGATTAGTTTTATTCCCTCTGTTGAAAAACAAATTTGTATTTAGTTTCATAAAAAACACAAATTTTTCTTTTTCAAATCCATCAACAGTTTCATTTTTTTATGATTGGCTTTAACAAAACAATTTTCGTGTCCCCCCCCGTCTCGTCACAAAAAATTTCGTGTCCCCCCCTCAATTTTTCAAAAAACTTTCTGTCCCCCCCTGATTTCCCCATCCCCCCCCCTTGCGTAAATAATGACACTCCCTAAATGCATGAATTTGTACAATTAAAAACACACACTCATATTGTTCCAACATCTTAAAATTCACCTTGCAAAAATAATCACGGTCCATGCAACAACATAACTAACAAAAATATGATCATAAACATGGATCAAATAAGTCCTACAGGTCCCCCCACACAACTTGATAGACTTCATCACGATTGTGCATGTTGTCTAAAAGGTGATTTTTGTTCAACAATCCAGTTGACGTTACTTGGTTAAGATGTTCGTCCCTCCAGTTTTGAAGTCTCCGTCGATGATGATTGGATGAATGATGATGAGTGATTGGCGATGATGAGACGAAATGCCGACGAAGATGATGATGGGATAAAAAAATACTCAACTACAACATGAGACACCATTTTAGCCACTGACGTACAGCACATCCACAGTACAATCATTTAAATTGGAACTTTAACGCTTTTTAAGACCGAAAATTCGTTTGCTACAAATGTGTCTCACCATCAAGATCACACTATCCCGTACAAATTTCACAACCTGGTTTTTAAACGAGGTACACCCTGACTGCGTTACTTAACTTTGCGCTGGGCAACAATTTAAGAATTGACAATCGTCCATTTCCTTTACTCCACCCTAACACTAATGCTAATGGAATTTGGCGGTTTCAGAGTGACGAGAAATAGGCAGTCACGCCTTGGCGAGATTCACAGGCGAACACTACGCATATGCACGCGAAATTTTGCAACAAAACCGTAAATCTATGCATAGATTTTCAAAACTAGACTTCCGAATGAACTATATTTGACAAAATTGAGTGGGGACCATGCAAAAAAAAAAAGTTTTTTACTTTGAGAGTCGGTTGTATGGTTATACACATAAATTCGCATGCCAGCAGCAGAGATCGGCCGATGACCGATTCCGATCTCCCAATGCTCTCTTTCGCTAATTCTTTTGCAAGTAATAATTTGATTTATCGCCGGACTCATAGTATTTATAGTGATGAATTTGGGCCAAAATTAAATGTAAATAAATTGTTCCCGTTAAGGTGGAATCCCCCAGTAAAGTTTTTTCCAAGGCCCGGACATTTGTTTTTTATAACCAATTATTGAGCTTGGAATAGCCTTTCTTTTGCTTCATAATTTGGTTAAAAATAGGATTAATAAGTTATTATATATTTGTATTCCTTTATTTTTAATTCTTTTGTATTGTATTGTTTGTGTGTGTGTGATATTGGCGTAATATTTTAGCATTTTAATTGAGTTCTGTAATAATTCTTTTTTTATTGTATTTAATATGCTAAATACTTTTCTATCTATCTAACGGCAGCAGCCGATGAAGATGTGTTCACCATGTAGCGCCCAAAGTCCTCTGTCAGTTTGTCAATTAAGTGGGGGAGGTGCAGATGGAACCTGCTGCAGGTCTCGAGCAATCACATCCAGTTAAAGGGCGACGACCACTGTTTGGCATGGTAATTCCAACATGGAAGTTGGCCTACTTAGTTTTATGGCACGCAACAGGCATCAAAAACGTTCGAGTTACAAAAATGACGTCGAGTTAACAAAAAAAGGGACGTCGATGTTTACAAAAAATGAGTCGGTTTACAAAAAAGACGTCGAGTTTAAAAAAAGACGGCGAGTTTTAAAAAACGACGTTCGATCGAGTTATGAAAAACTGGACGGGACGGCGAGCTAGAAAAGCCGTCGAGTTTTTTTCACGTCCAGAGTGTTCGCGTCGAGTATAGAGCCCGACAGGAGCTCTACGGAATGTTAAAAAGTCAATTGGCAATTATGTAATAATTGTGCAGTATACCAGCTTTTCAATACATAACCCCGGGCCCCACCGTAATCTGTGTGTAACACAGGTCAAAGATGTTGATGAGAAATCATCACATCAAAAAATTACAAAAAAAAAATAAAAAACTTGCTCAGACTTCCATGCCACAATAGTACAGGAAATATATTGTAGAGTATATACAAAGTTACTTCAAGGAACCAAGCTATCGTAATACCCTTTCAAGGATACACTTACAAACACGTATGCTTATTAAATATGGGCAAATGAAAAAAGTTATATTTATCTTGAGGTTTGGACTAGGAAAAAATATCCAAGTTTACCAAGGGTATTTAAATTTATGGAGTAGTTAGCCATTTTTTCTATTGTTACAGGTTTGTGTAGTATACCAAGCTTATAACATGATAACAGGGAATATGTTTGGATTTGTTTTGTTTGGGTCTTCAGTTTGGTTCTTGTTAAGAATTTTAGTCAAGTAAATGTAAACTCCATGAGGATTTTTCAGCACTCTTGGTAAATATTTAGGGTCAACTACCTCTTTTTTCAGTTAGACAAACTCTATTTGGATCTTATAAAGTTTATTTATTTTACGTAAACGAAGGCTGTACTCATTGTTATAAGATAAGTGGTGGAACCCAATTTCCTATTCACTGTAAGCAAAGATGTGCTTGTCAACTTATATAAATGTCTGCGAATAAAGCTGTTGTAATGCAAAAAAAGAAAGATGATATTCCAAATTGTGTCCTGAAATAATAAGGTGATTCTTTAAACTCACAAAAGCCTGCGCGTTTTGAATTAGAATGTAGAGATTTCGTATAAATAGTATTTTCTTGGCCAGTACACACAATAGATGATTGGTTACTTTGGTAGTTCATTTTATTGGTAGAACAATTAAGAGCGAGGGTTTTTTGGCGAGAGAGTGGGGGAGATGAGAGATGGGGGAGAGAGAGGAGAGGAGGAGAGATGGAGGGAGAAAAGAGAAGTTTGGGGGAGAGCATTAAGATTCCATATTGTCCATTGCCATGGTTTACATTCAGGCATGTAATATCACAAGTAATGCCAATATCATATAATAAGAAAGTTATTTTATAAAAACTTTGACACCTGGCCACTTTTAAATTAACAACTGTGAAATTTTCAATTTCATAACAAAGAGTGAACGCCTCCTAACCACTATAAGATGAGTGGGATTAACTTTAAACGAGCAAATTTTTATACTCAAAATGACGGTGGAAATCACGAAACGAAAAGTATGAATTTCCACTCGTTTGATGAGTTAACGAAGGGAATTACTTTTGAGGAGTTAAGGACAACACGTAAAAAGGTAAATCGACTTTCTGTTTGGAGTGATTTTCATTCTTATTTGAGGGGATAATTTATCTTTTTCAAGTCACTTATTTTTGAGTGGTTTACAGGATGTTTCATTCTTTTTGGGGGAGGGGGAAGTTTTAACTCGGCTTACATTCGCAAGCATTGTAGGAGTGCTGATGACCATATACAGTTAAAACAGAGGTGTGTCCTGACTTTTGCACTGGTGATTAAGAGATTCCAAGAAAGAGACCTGATTTAAGACAAACTGACTGTAGGAAAGTACAAATGCTATCGTCCGGTGGTAACAGGTACGTCACTGGGTTAACATGTCTAGGATCTGTGTGATCTGGCACATATTCATCCGTGTGAGAGAATATCGTGTATAGGGAAAGTTTAGTATTGTGGAAGCATCTTCTGTTGAAAAACATACCTTTAGGTCAATGGTCAAGTTAATTGAATAGTCTGCAAATCAGGAAAAATCGCTAAAGTCAGTCAATCAGAAACTGTTTTCCACAGCTGCCAAGAGTACTGTCATCTTAAGTGGACTTAAGGAATTTCGCACAGTTATCTGTTTAAGGGCAGAAAACATTTCATTATCCAGACGTGGAGGTCTGTTATATATTTCTGTGAGTTTCTTGGAGTTTTTCGCTGCACTTGTTCTTACTTACCCAAATAAGGATCCATGCCTTGTAATAGAAAAGATATTATTAATGATTTCACTGTAGTTCTAAATAATATTTAGACAAATTTGATGACTTTACTCATCAAGCCATCATTCATCTCAAATGAACTTGTATTTAATATGACAATATGACTATCTGCTGATGGGGATTGCACTATCGGAATCCACTAACAGTGGTATTTTTCTTTACCACAACTGTAATTGGAAATATTTTGGTTTGTGCCATGCAGGCTTTATATTGTTATGTTGTGTATGCTAAAAAATTATTTTCAACTACTTTGATGTATTTCCAGCAGATCAATGGCCTTTATTGAAGCACTTGGCATGAGGTCTAATTTATTAAGCCTGGATATAATAACCCGGGTTATAAAACTTTTTATTCATGGGTGCAAAGTCAAATATCTTGTGTCTCTGGGAAAGAAGTCACTGCTGCGGTCATGAATATAATTATATCCCAAATTACGCGTAATTTCTTCACTCCGTAAAGTGGCATGATTCCTACAAACCGAGAGTCCATGTGAGTTACACAGAGAAAGGCATACCTTTCACGGGGCAGAGTGAATCTTGAAAGCTCTTTAAGAACGTAAAAATTTTATTCATACAAGAAGTCTGAAGTATAAAGCGCAAATACAATGATTATTATGTAGTTGTAACATACCAATTACTAAAATGTTGATAAATTCATAAAAGGCTAGTTCGTTATCAGCTTTTCTAAACAGCAATTATTCAATGAACTTCTACCTTACTGGTAAGTATCATCATAGAAGTTATTCTGAGCTCCATCGAACTTCCATGGCGGCGCTTCTTAGGCGCGGTAAAAATATGGGCGCGACGGAAAATCTGGGCGCGTGAATAATCTGGAGTCTTTTTGTAATAACTCGAATGTTCTTTTTTGTGAAAATCGCCGGTCTTTTTTGTAATACTCGACGTCTTTTTTGCAATCTCGCCGTCATTTTTGTAAACTGGACGTTCTTTTTTGTAAACTGGACGTTTTTTTTGCCTGTGGCGTGCCATACTTAGTGACAACTAGCATCCCTGAAGTTGATCTTCGGTCAAAATCGTGTCCACGGCGTTGGGCAAATCAGAAGATGAAATTGGAGGGATATCTCCATAATGTACTGTGTTTGGTCTTGTGCTCACGTACAGGATTAGGTTTTGTACCTGCATAATGTAAGCTTGGTGCCATAAACCGTCCATTTCCTAGTTCTATCTGCTAGCTCTTTCTTTCAGGTCTCTTATGGTCTTCAGATCCATACTTTTAAATAGTTAATCTTCATTAAAGAAAACTTAATGTGGTTAATTAATTATTGTGAATAATTAGACATCTTTTTTAATGGACTTGAAAGGCCGATATCTCAAAATTGGATTTTGAGATACCGGTGCTTGGAACATGATTTCCCAAAAAAAGAAGTAAAGGTCTATATAGATAGATACCCACCTCTCAAATTTTTCACTGAAGCTGCCTTTATATAAGCTTCAAATTGAACTAAAAGTTATGTTACCCTACCCTGAGAAACATGCATTAAACTTCTCTGTAGCTCAGTCCTGGAGTCAGATTGAAGTTATGCCTTATTGTCTTACTTGTTTGTCATTTCATTAAATTTTTAAGATATAATGTTCCAAGGGGGCCCATTATGTGTCTTGAATAATTTGCCATACAATTCAACCACATGGTTGCAATGCCCCACGGGTCATGTGACCGGGATTTTGTAATGGTTTTTAATAAGAAAATGTAAGGGTAATTCAACCTCGATAATATGTGCAAGGATTAACTTATTATGATACATTTAATATTTGCCGTATTTAGGTTCAGGGCAGCTGAACCGGGGGAATTCCACCTTAAGCTCTTGTGCTTGAGCAGATCCGATCAAGAGTTTGCTCCCCTTTACGCGATTGTCTTGTGTGTGTCTTTTGTGAACCTGTGTCCCATAGTTTAACAGCAAAAACAAGTTTATATAGCTCGAGCTCGCCATTCCGGTTTTAAACTTACAAGACCATTTCTTCAAAACGCAACCCGGGTAACCATTCCTTTTAGTCAGGCCCCCAGCCTTTAACCCGCCTGTCAATCGATGAGTGACCCTGGTTGTTTACCAAACACATTATTCTCTGTTAGCAACGGGACTGTGTCCCTAATTCAGATACCAAAGTAGGACCAATGTGGATCTCTGAATGTGTATCTTAACCAATGGAGACTTATGTAACCAGGACTGTATTTTGAAAGCAAATGTCCTTGATATTGATTGTAACTTGACCTGACTGCTAGTTATTTTGTAGAACGACTTCCAATTAATACACCACACCTATTAATAATAAAGGGCGCCCCTTCCCCCTACTCTTATAGCGCCATAACCAAAGGGTCGCGATATAACTGAGTACCATAACGAATTGTTAAACCAAATAAAGATTAAAATAGATGGAAAAAATCACGTGCACGAGGATGAATAGGAAAAAACGGAGGGACAAAATGAAATTCTCCAGTGGCCAAAGCACAAAAAATCTTACAGTCCAATACAATGTAATAATGTATGTCCAGCGTCCACATGGATGAGACCATACCAGAAGATGACACGTGAGTTAACGACCAAAGAGGGGACCCACATGCGGACAGCAAAACACTTTTGCCGCTCTCATTAAGACGCCCATATTTTGATATCAGCTGTCACTGAAAGGCCCCAATTGTTTTATACCAATATTCCACAAATTACCAGATTAGGTTTTAAAAAGACCATCTTTTTTATTTTAAAATCTGCTATAGGAAACCCTAATTGAGAGGAAAATACTATATATATAGGACCCCTTTATATTATTTACCCATGTATCCCGAAATACACCCACACGGTAACACACAGTTTAAAACTTATAAACAACGGCCGTGTGTTTAAAAAGTTTATACAGATCGATAGACTTGCAGCACCAATATCGCAAGTCCGGTTTAGGCATTCGTGCAGGCTCGAAGTTCATACATAAGTGCCTCCCCAGCTGTTGAGGGGGTTGACAGAGAAAACAAAACAACAACAACAACAACAAACAAACAAACGATGTCAACACACTGTGGGTCAGCATTGGTAACATGAGTTCAAAAAAGGAAGAAAGTTGTTTTCATCTCTTTTGGGCTCTCCTCGTGCAAGTTACCTTTAGACCAGACATTCCGTTCCTGGTTCTGATTTCAGTTTATTTCTATTCATGTTGTTTACATGTGACAATATGTAAATAATTCTATCCTAAACATGTCGGTGAGGCAGAAATGCATTTTTTGTTGTATCCTTAAACTCTTTTGCATAATGCTATTGCGCACTCCCGTTAGTGTATAGCCCCCCCAATAAAAAACCGACGAAAAACCACTTTGCATTGGGATTTTTATTTACCAAAAATCTAATGGTCATTGCTGGGGTACATCAACACGACCAAATAAACACATGGCCTGACAAAAAGGAAAAACATGAAATTCGGTGTACCATGGAGTTGTTGTTACCGATCAAAATGGCGATAAAAATAACCGATGTTTGCCTTTCGCACAAAAATTCTCCCGCCGAAAACTTGAAAACCCACTTACCGAACGACGTTTACCATACAATTTGGCTCTTAACAGGAGAAAATAAATACATTTAATTGCGCATATAAACATTTAAGAAAGTTAATTCAGTACGATTTAAGGGGCAAAAATAAGTTTTTGAATAGCGCCACCCTGAAAATGCTATTAATACTATATTAGCATTAAATAACGCCATGACGATTTGATTTTTTCCCATCAAAATATGCGCAACCGATGTTTAGGCAATCAAATATAATTTTTGGGCCAAAACTAATTTAGCGTTAAATCATGCGCCGAAAAACAAATGTTGGGTCCATGTGGACCCATCCCTTATACACTTAGGTGGTTCTATAGATTCTGATCTGTATTCAAGTGTTCAAGAATAACACTCTATATGTAGGGATAGAATGTATAAATTTGGATTTTTCTTTGGGAAAAATTGCGTGAAAACCCTATTGGGAAAAATAATTTCTATTTATGTCCAGATAGGAAGGTTTATTTAATACAGTAAAGGTACTATGTGGCTATTAAGTGTGTCCAATAGCTACTGACAAACTGTATAAGGCCTAAAATCGGTACTGAACTGTCTATTTCCTGTTGTTTTTGGAAGAATATCTCGACACCTCAGTCTTACGTACGGAGGCAGGATGAAAGTCCTGAGGTTCCTACTTTCGTTCTTCATCTCGAAGACACAATATAGAGATGAGCGGGATTTATAGTTCACGTGTAACTTTGTGTGATTTGTAATCTCAAGATTCGGGCGAATCTGAATGTCTTTTGGCGCCCCGTGGAATAAAGCGTGATATGGATGGTTTGTGGAAAGACGTCCCTGCTGCTGGTCCCTGCATATAATTTATCCCACATTTACGTGTATTTCCCACTCCCGAAAGTGGCATGATCCTACAAACAAGAGTCCATGTGAGTTCACAGAAAGGCCTACCTTTCACTGGGCAGAGTAATCTTGAAAGCTCTATAAGAACGTAAATATTATCATCCAAGAAGATCTCGAAGTATAAAGCGCAATACAATGATTACCTGTAGTTGTAACAGAACCAATAATAATTTGATAATCATAAAAAGCTATGAGTGTTACCAAGCGTTCGCTAAAAAGCAATTATCAATGAACTCCTACCCTACTGGAAGTATAAAAGAAGTTATTCTAGTCCCATCTCAACTCCATGTGCGGCGCATCCGGCGCGAAAATCTGGGCGCGAAATTGGGGCGCGAAAATCTGGACGTCCTTTTTTTAAACGTCGACGTCTTTTATGTAAACTCGCCGTCTTTTTTGTAACTCGACGTCTTTTTTGATATCTCGCCGTCATTTTTGTAAACATGCCGTTTTGTGTAACTGGACGTTTTTTTTGCCTGTGCGTGCCATACTTAGTGATCCCGCACAGTACAGTGACCGCAACTCGTGTCCACTCGGCGTTGGGCAACAGAAATGAAAATTGAATGAGGCTACTCCATATATCTGTGCTTTGTCTTGTGCTCACGCAAAAGATATGTTTTGTCGTCCGCATAAGAAGCTTGGTGCCAACCGTGCCACCAGTCTATCTGTAACTTTTTCTTCATGGTCCATGTCTCAGATCCATACTTTTAAATAGTGTAATCTTCATTAAAGAACTTAATTGTTAATTAATTATTGGTTTAATCATTAGACATTTTGAATGGACTTTAAAGAAGGCCGATATCTCAAAATTGTGATTTTGGAGATACCGGTGTCTTGAACATGATTTCCCAAAAAAGAATAATAGGTATAATATAATATAGTACCCACCTTCAAATTTTCACTGAAGTTTGCCCTTTATATAAGCTTCAAATTGAACTAATAGGTTATGTTCCCATACCCTGAGAACATGCAATTAACTTCTCTGTAGGCTCATGTCTGTAGTTCATATTGAATTTCTGCCCTATTGTCTTACTTGTTTTCATTCCATTTACTTGTTAAGATATCATTTCCCAGGCCATTTTTGAAAATTGCCAATCCACATGGTTGCCATTGCAACGGGTCATGTACCGGATTTTGTAATTGTTTTGAAAGATAAATGCTCAAGGGTTATATTCAACCTGATAATATGCAGTATACTTATAGATAAATTTAATATTTCCGTATTTAGGTTCAGGCAGCTGAACCTGGGAAGTTCCACCTTAGCCTTTGCTGGAGCTATCCCCAGAGTTTTGCTCCCCTTACTCGATTGTCTTGTTGTCCTTTTGTGATACTGTGTCCCATATGTGTGGTCGGGCCGCAAAAACAAAGGTTTATAAGCTCGAGCTCGCCAGTCCCGGTTTAAAACTTCAAGACTTTTCAAAACTCACCCCGGTAACCATTTTCCTTTAGTCCGGCAGCTTTAACCCCTTCCTGTCAATCGATGACGTGACCATTTGTTTACAAACACATATTTCTTTGTTAGCAACCGACGGTCACTAATTCAGATACCAAAGTAGGGAACAATGTGGATCCTCTGATGTGGATTACCCCATTAGACTAATGTAACCAGCACTGTATTTGAAAGCACATGTCCTTTGTATTGATGGTAACTTACTTGAACTGCAGTTTCTTGTTAGAACGACTTCCAATTAATTACACCACACTATTAATAATAAAGCGTACTCTTATAGCGCCCATAACCCAAAAGGGTCTCGATATAACTTGAGTACCATAACGAATTTAAACCAAATAAAGATTAAAATAAGATTGGAAAAATCACGTGCACGAGTATGAATAGGAAAACGCGAAGGACAAAATGAAATCTCTCCAGTCCAAATGCACAAAATCTACATCCAACAATGTCATGTCCAGCCGTCCACATGGATGAAGACCAACAGAAAAACACGTGAGTTAAACGACCAAAGAGGGGACCCACATGCGGACAGCAAAACACTTTTTAGCCCGCTCTCATTAAGACGCAATATTTGATATCACTTTCACTGAAAGGCCCCAATTGTTTCTATTACCAAATATTCAAATTACTCAGATTCTGGTTTTAAAAAGGACCATCTTTTTATTAAAATCTGCAATAGAAACCCTAATTGGAGGAAACTACTATAAAAGACCCCTATATTATTTAACCATTTCTCACCGAAATACCCCCACACGGTAAAAACACAGTTTAAAACTTATAAACAACGGCAGTGTTGTTAAAGTATACAGATCGATAGACCGCATGCACCAATATCGCAAGTCCGGTTTAGGCATTCGTACATGCTCTAAGTTCATACATAAGTGCCTCCCCAGCTGTTGAGTGGGTTGACAGAGAAAACAACAACAACAACAACAACAACAACGATGCAACAACACGGGGTCAGTCATGGTACATGAGTTCAAAAAAGGAAGAAAGTGTTTTCACTCCGTTTTGGTGCTCTCCCTCGTGCAAGTACCTTTTTAGACCAGACATTCCGTTCCTGGTTCTGATTTCAGTTTATTTCTATTCATGTTGTTTAAATGTGACAAATTGTAAATAATTCTCTCCCTAACAACGGTGAGCCGTAAATGCATTTTTTTGTTCATCCTTAACACTTTTGCATAAGCTCTTGCGCACTCCCGTTAGTGTATGTCCCTGCCCCCCCCCCCAAAAAAACCGCGAAAACCACTTTGCCATTGGGATTTTTTTACCAAAACTCTGGTCATTGCTGGGGTACATCAACACGACCACATAACACATGCCTGACAAAACAGGAAAACATGAAAATCGGTTGTACCATGGAGTTGTTGTACCGATTCAAAATGGCGATAAAAAAACCGATTTTTGCCATTTCGCACAAAAATTCTCCCGCCGAAAAATGGAAACCCACTTTCCCGAACGACGTTTACCATACAATTTGGCTCTTAACAGGAGAAAATAAATACATTTACATTGCTGCAATAAAAATTTAAGAAAGTTAATCCAGTACGATTTAAGGGGCAAAATAAGTTTTGAATAGCGCCACCAAAATGCTATTAATACTAATTAGCATAAAAACGCCATGACCGATTTGATTTTTTCCCATCAAAATATGCGCAACCGATAATTAGGCAATTAAATAAAATTTTGGGCAAAACTAATTTAGCGTTAAATCATGGCGCACGAAAAACCAAATGTTGGGTCCATGTGGACCCCTCCTTATACACTTAGGTGTTTCTATAGATTCTTATCCTGTATTCAACGTGTTCAAGAAAAACACTCTATATGTAGGGATATATGTATAAATTTTGGAGGGAAAATGCGAGAAACCATTGGGAAAATATAATTTCTATTTAGACAGATAGGAAGGTTTATTTAATACAGTAAAAGTGTACATGGCTATTTAAGTGTGTCCAATAGCTACTGACAAACTGTATAAGGCCTAAATCGGTCGAACTTTCATTGTACTATTTTGGAATGAATATCTCGACACCTCCTTACGCCGGAGGCAGGATGAAACCTGAGGTTCCTACTTTCGTTCTTCATCCGAAGACACAAACTAGAGATGAGAGGGATTTATAGTTCACGTGTAACTTTGTGATTTGTAATCTCAAGATTAGGGCGAATTGAAGCTTTGGCGCCCCGATGGAATAAAGCGTGATATGGTCGGGGAAAACCTCCCATGGGTGCACAGAGCTAAGGGGAACACCACGAAGAAGGGGGTAAATGCAGAATTTAACGAACCGGAAAATAAAAGAAAGGATCATTTAAATAAGACCTGAGGTTATTATTTTAACATAGGAACACACAACGAATAATGCCGCTATAACAATGGGGGTTTGTTTGGAAATTCGGTTGGGTGACGAAAACCTCATTGATCCGAGATCTGATCAGTATAGTGGTTCGCGGTTGTTTCTGTAGTCTCCTTTTCATGCAACCAAATCATACGCATACACATAAAGGTAAAATGTGTTACGCAGAAAATGAACATGTTGGAACCTTAAAAAATTCAAACTCTCTCAAAACATTTACATAAATTCAGAAACCATCTCTAGTTTGGAACTCATTAATTTTCCTTTCTTAGTTGTTTATTAACCTCATCACTCCGACTTTGACCTGGTTTCATTACACCAAACTAGGGTCCTATTAGTTAAACGATTTGTGAACAGCCATCCCGCAAACGTTTTGTGAATGGAATTTGGTTGTTTTGGCATGCTCGTTAATATCATCACCCGGGAGGTAAATAGTTATTTCAAAGTAAGATTGAGTAGTTTGTAGAGAGAATGATGAGGATATATCTATTAAAAGTCTTGCTTAACCATTTTAACCAGGTAGAGTGCACAAGTTATACGAACAGTTCATTGCCCCTTTAGAAAAGGCGAAGTCAGGGTTGAAATTCATTTTGTATAAAGAAACATGAAAATAAGGCAACGCGCATTTTGAACAGCGCTGACGTATTCTGTTCTTTTCTAAAAAGATAATATATTGTAATAAGCTTTAAAATAATATACAATTTGTTATGATTTAAGAGTTTTCTTTGATAGCTAATTTGTCACCTCCGATAAAATTTGTTTCGTTTTTCTTCTTTTTTTTTACTTTAAAAGCCAACATCTCAAAATGACCGAAATGTCGGTTAGAATCTTTAGAATCTTATAAATGTGACGAAATTTCATTTCGAGAAGTTTTATTTTTTGATTTTATCTTAAGGCCAGATCAACGAAATAGCTACCGCCTTTTTTTGTTGAAGAAGCATAATATAAACACACATGCACACAAAATTTATGAAAATGGTTGGTTTATGAAAATAAAGTAGAAAGTAAGAAAGTGCACTGGCCATCTTCACCGGCCATCGAGGGCATACACACGCGGTGCTCGCGCAGAAAACCCGATGAAAGCTCGTGTTTAGGGTCATTATACCAATGTTTAACAACGACATCTCAAGGGGCGCTGATGTAGATCGTCACTTCGTCTTCCTGAGTTTTTCTAACACCATCTCTTGGGAAAGAGCCCATGTCTCTAAGTGATGGAAGTGTATCCGGAGTCCATAAAGCTTACACACAATCATGTTGTGGCTAGTGCACATTTCGTCAAAAATTTCTATACGCGCAATGTGAGAGTACAAACTCCCGCGGATATTTGATTTTGCTTATTGCTGATGATACACATTAAAAGTAATCTCATGTGAGATTTCAGAAAATTACAATTTCATGACATAATTTATAATCTCACCGTGGTACCGTCACCTTCTAATTACATCTGAAATGTTTAAATTCATGTGTGCATGCGTGTAAAATGAATATTGGTCGACCAAAATGGGGCACATTTTCGCTCATAACATCCAAACCAAACATCCTTTAGCCCTAAGATTTCACAGGGTAAATGAGAAAAATAGTAGCTTTCTTTTGATACCAAAGTATTGACCACTTCCGGTAAAATCTGGGGTCCCTGGGGACGAGGCTATTAGCGATCGGGCCATGGACCTTTAAAATAATAAACAAATGATTGTCAGAGAATCGAACCATTTACCTACTAATCTGTAATCTCACTCTAATACATTTTGTATTTTGTTAGAAAAGCGTTGTTTTGTTTTACATACAATACATGGCCTTACAGACTGAATAAATCTCATATAGGCGTGTATACATGCCCTACACATCATGCTCCTTACAAAATACAAAACCGTGTTCGATCATTCACGTTGATGTCCCGGGTTGATGTCGGCGACGTTTATTAACAACTTCAATGATTACGTTTCTCTTGTAGAATACGGTTACAGATCTACAGCAAACAGACAGATACAGGCCTGATGACCAACTTGATAAGCCTTGAGGACAACTCGTCCTACTTACTGCACCTCATCAGCGATTCTAAATACTCGCCAAGAAATCGAAATATCATAGATTTACGACTGGCGTCTCATCACGACTTCGAAATATACACACTGTCAACATAATATCTTCAATTAAGGGCAATTCCGCACGGTAAAAAAAAAAAAAAAGGGAAAGAGGGAAAGAAAAAATAATGACGAAATATTTTTGACACAAGCAAGCGATCTGGTCGTTTCTGATAATAGTCCGGAGAGAATGCGTCCCAATTAATGGCCTGACCGTAAAGTTGAGTAATCATTAAACACAATCTTCAGAACTGACTGAACGTATAGATAAGGGTGGTAGAATTAAATCGGTGCCGGTTGCCACCTTGGCACCCTTGGGCGTTTTGAGAATCCATAATAGCGTTTGTAACGTTATATTATCAAACTACGGAGTTAATTCAATATACTGACCAATGAACCGTGCATGGCACTTTTAACATTGAGTCTCTTCAAATTAAAAATGGAAGCCAAATCTAATCTTTTAAAATAGAATGATAATTATCATTATGGCGACGGCCATCTTGGATTGCTCAAAACGCCCAAGGATTCCCATGTGGCACCCGGCAGATTCTTATTCTACACACTCCAATCTATCATTTTCAGCAACAAATTGTGGTATATACTCAACTGCACTGTTCACATGAACGTCTCTCTGACTATAACCGAAATGTTTCATGCTTCTCTCTTATGAGAGTTTTTTGCCCTGTTTTATAGAATGCGTGGCACAATTTTTAAGTTTATGTTCACTGTAAAACGGTGTTTTTGATTTTGTGTAGCCATTCTTGTAACTCGTGTTGGAACACTAGTATTTAATGGTCTTAAACCGGTGGTGTCGTTCCAAAACTCTAGGCCATGGCATCAAAACCTTAAACCTGTTTAGCTTTAAACATTATAAAAACGATGTATCCAAATTGACGACAAAAAGTGTTATATAACTTAAGGGGTAAATTAGTACAGGTTATTTGAATCAAGTCAAATGGGTCTAAATGTACCAATGCAGTTTGTCTCATTTTAAGGATAAAAAAGGTATAGTTTGTCTGGTTAAGTTACACGCTACAGCCCTGATAAGGTTCAACGTCATTCTGGGGCAAAAATATCCACTGCTCAGATGTTGTTGAAACCGTGTCAAATTATTGCCTGGTCAGTACTTTCTTTCTTTCTTTCTTAGAATACTGCACACTCCCTTGGGACTAAACTAGCAGGAAGTAGGAGTGCGCACGATCGTGTTGTTATTCCTTGATGTTTTTTGGTCTTGTGCTTTATTGTAGTGGTTACTGACGACTTAAATAGCTTCGGATCACTATATTAGATATGTTCGGCGGCAAGTTGTTCTTCACGAACAGTAAAGTGGTATGACAATGAGTACTCTGTATTTAACTGCATCAATGCGTGTTTGGTATTCAACATAGGTATTTCGTGTGATCGGCGTGTTTGCCTCTGGGCCGGACCCAAGTATTCTCGACTGGTAGTGCCACGGTGCCCCAATGGCTTTTTGGCAAAATGATAGTCTAGAAGTTTTTCTCCTTGTTGAAAAGCATGTCCCATTCGAGCTCCCGTATGAGTTCTGTAACACTGGTCCTTTCCAACATAGTTGTGTAGACAAGCCGAGCTGGCCCTCCTTGTATTTTGCCACTTTTTGTATCAGACTCAGGGTTGTGAGGTCCCCCTATACGACAGGGTATCCAGAACCGGTCTACCAGTGAGACATAGGCTTATATTTTTAGTTTCCTTTGTACAAGTGCCAAGACTTCTCCTTACAAAACCCAAAGTTTTGTTTGCAGAAGCGATGATTTTGTATATGTTTGAGTTCCATTTTAGATCCTGTTGGATCTCGACTCCCAAGTATGTATGCAGAAGTTGTTCTCTTGTCATGTACTTACTAGTATATGTTTTAATAATTGTGATCTAGATCCAGTAATACAAAACGTAGCATTTGTCAGAATTGAAGCCATTTGCCAATGGTGCACCCATTTTGAGAGTGAGTCAAGGATTCATTGCTGGAGTAGATGGGTATCGTTAATGTGGTGATATCCTGTATATGACGCAATCGTCTGCAAAGAGCCTGGACTGTTGAGTGGATACCATCTGGCAGGTCATTGATGTAGATAAGAAATAATAGTGGGCCCAGGACTGTCCCTTGCGGGACTCCCCGGACTCACCTACGGCCCACTCAGAAAAGTCTCCACACCCCGACTCTCTGCCGACGATTATTCAAAAAAAAGCAGATAACCAGTTATTGATCTTGCCATTTAACCATATTTTGCGCATGTAAGAAGCAGGACGATGTGTGGCACCGTATCGAAGGCTTTCGAAAAGTCCATTATTCGCCCATCAGGTTTGGGGATGTTTTAATATAACAAAAATCATTATATTGGTCTTGTATGAGTTGAGGTCTCGCAGGAGTGGCCACTTCTGAATCCGTGTTGTGCTGGGTTAAGAATTTTGTTACTATCCAGATATTTCATAATGGTGTGAATGTATGATATGTCAAATTAGTTTACAGCAAAACTGAACATGAACATGCTGAAGCAGGAAAAGTCATTTAATGCTTGGATAACGCCTGTATACAATGTGGTGACCCCTTTGAACATGTAGACCCTTGTTACATTTGCTCACGAATTAGAAACCAAATGACAAACATGTAAATAAGCAAGGCGAACAATTTGACAATCAGTTTCAACAAAATCGAGCACTGGGTAACGTTTTTTACCCCAGGAGGAACTTGAACCCTTAAAGGTGCTGGATCAGAGATTTCCTGAGAGGGGCGCCCTCAATTTCCAAAAAAAATCGTGTTTTTGCATGTTCATAATGCTTGTCCATATTACTAATCATGGTGAAATTGCTAAGCTTAAATCGAATTTCCTTATATAGAAATCACAACTTTGTGATAAAAGTCCGGATCCGGAATTTTGTTATTACACAGTATTACTATGGCGTAATACTACACATAAATGTTTACTCATCAAAAACCCAGGCC
>JAMKCH010047503.1:0-26197 GCA_023653785.1 Ophioderma brevispina | reverse complement strand
AAAATACATTCAGATACTATGTTGGTATCTCAAATGTGGAACAATCCAACAGGATGAAGTTTGGTATAATTTTCAACGTTTATAATGTTGCTTTAACATCTTTCGTGCAAGGCGTTTTGCCATGGAGAATGCATGTGAATTGGCGATTCTGAGAGATCTAGACATGTCTTAGGTGACAGTTCAAAAATGAAATCCTAAAATTAAATTCGGGTCGAAAGGGTTTAACCATCACATGGTCTTTTTACAAGGGGGATGACCCGATTTTGAGTATAGTTTTCATCTTGATAGAATGGCCTTTAACCTACCCCAAAACCCCATCTGTAAAGTTTTCGCTGATATTTCAATTTTTCAACACGTTTTGATGCGGCGCTAAAAACCATGATCTTACATAACCCCATGTACAGTACTGTGTAAAATAATATTGGTCAACCAAAATGGGAGCCATTTCAACATGGGAAATCCATTAAAAAATTTTACACCCTGTGTAATCTTTGTCTAGACCCCCCCTCCTTAAGCACTTACGAATCACATTCAGGGGTCCCTGTCAGGCTGTCACATATTTAACCCTTCCGACCTTTTGTACTAAGATGTACAAATGTCCTGCTAGCTCCCGCGCTAAACCACTGTGTTAGGTGAGAAGGGGGGGGGTGAGGTTGTAGATCATATCACCCACCTTTAGTAGACCTAGTTTGTGTACCTCCTCTTTTGAACCACAGAACCTGCTCTCCTATCTGTCTTTTTTTACAAAAAGAAAAGTAAGCCCAGTCTTGTTTGACTACTTCGTTTTTAAAAATGTGCACTTAACAGTTTCTCCATGCACTCAATTACTGTTTGTATCAATCATCAGGCTGCAACTGAGGATTCAAAAGTATTCTCCGAGCTTTTCTGATTAGCAAATGAATAGTTGTGATTAAAAGTGACATGTAATGTGTAGTGATGCATCCAGACAATGGCTGGCGTGGTGTCATTTGGGGCTCATCAAGACCGAACGAGTGTTTTTAAGATGAAAATACATTTGATCAGAAAAAGGGTTTTGATGAAAATTCTGGCATAGTGGTGATTTAGTCTTCTCTGCATAATTAATACAACAATTTGGCCATGGACCACCAATATAAAAGGGCTGTTCACAGCCATGCAGCAGCAGCGAAACATTTTTCAAAGTTGAATGGGCCAAATTGCTTCTGGATGGTGCCCAGTGATCCGTGTGAAGTGTTTGGACCATTAACATGCACCAGTAGAATGGATATGTAAACTTGATAATATCTACCAAAACATGATTACTGTACAGGCAATTTCAGACCCACCGCTTCATCCCCCCAACTAGCCTTAAAGGTCCATGGACATGCTTAAAACATACTTATACTACCACCAAAATGGTTTCATTCATGTATGTATTGGTATCAATGTATAATCTGCATGAAGCAGTAAATGAGACACCGTTATCTTTGATAAAAATTGGTCAATAATATCATTTGTTTTTTGGACAAGCTTTTCAAAGGAAATTCCAAAATGAAAGTGATATCGCGCTGGCAGCGATTACCCGGAAGTGACGCCGAGTCCAATACAGGCGATACGCGTCATGATCGTCATCGTGGAACGGACGTGCGCTGGCCCAGTTTTCTTGCATACGTACACAGTTGACTCGCGTGAAATGCGTCGTACGTGTTTGGTATCATAATGGCATAATTTTTTTTGATTTGGTGCCTTTAAAATTACGATAAACTGCGCTGTATTGTCCGAGGCGGGTGCACCAGCGGCGACCGTACTTGACAAGGAGAATCGACCAGAATAGCCTTTATTCAAGTTCCCACAAAGAAACCGGACAAGGAGATATATCTGGAGTGTGCGGTGCGGTTAGCCCCCGTGGTGACTTTTTTTACAACTTGTTACTCTGACGTCATAACCGGTCACATCCAACTCCAGCATCTTGATATACGCGTTCGCGAAAACAGAGAAGGCCTGTCAGTTTGGGTAAATTTATCCTTCCCGATGTTCCATTTTCAAATCTGTGTTGCGATCTGATCAGGATACTGGGTTGAGTACGAAAATGTAAGAAATTAAGAAAATGTCTACTCAGCCGTGCCCATGGACCTTTAAAGGAGGATCTTGATAGAATGTCCTTCACCCCAAAATCACATCTGTTAAAGTTTCGCTGTGATATGCCACCATTTGGTAATTGAGAGCTAAAGCAATGAGTTGTAATCTCCAAGTGTACTGTTCAAATTTAATATTGGTCGACCAAAAATGGGGCATTTTTTGCTCATAACATCCAAACAAACAATCCATTAGCCTTAAGCTTTCACAGGGTAAAATAGAAAAATAGTAGCTTTCATCTGATTCCAAATTTTGAGTACTTATGGTACAATCTGTGATCCCTGGGGCAGGGGCTGTGCAGGGGGGTGGCGGGGGGTGGCCGCCCCCCTAAATTTTCAAAATTTAGAAAAATTTTGGTTTTTGGTTTAGTGTTAGGGTTAATTATTAAGGTTTTTAACCCAAATGAGTTCATTTTGTACTGCTTTTTCGCCACTCTATGATGATATTCGCCCCTCCTATGATTTACCCTGCCCTGGGGACGAGGCTAGTACTGATTTGATCCCCCCCCCCCCCCCCCCGACCTTTTAAAATTGCTGCCTCCAAATGACAAAAAATAATTTGGTGGAATCACATTATGCTAAAAAAGCAAGGTCTTTGAGTCCCAGATTGTGGACTGGAGTGTTTGTTTTAACTCAGGGGGCAGTGATGTGTATGTTTATTGCTTTGTGACAACTGTATCTCATAGCTGTCAATCTTCAATACCCACACTGGGGAGTCCAAGAGTTCAGTAGTCCCTCGATTTTGAACCAGAGCACAATGTTGATTTTGATGCACCAGGAAGCACTAAGGGGAAATGTGCTTGCTGTTTTTTGTGGTTGTCCCTCAAATTCCAGCAGGCACATTCTCAATCCTGTCTGTGTATGTATTTTGGTATGTTTTGAAGGGTTGGTTGGGGGGAGGAACAGACTTAACTGCATGGGGGGTTCCTAGGGAACCCATTTTTGTTTTTTCGGCCGGACGTTTTTTAAACGCTGCAATATATTTTGGGTTTATTTTGTTTGTTTTGTCTAATTCTTTGAGTTGCGCTTTGCATTGGTGCAAAAAAAATTCAATCATCGCGTCGTTTTTGCGTAATTAACATGGGTCCCCTGGAGCCCCCCTTATGCACTAACGGAAGTGGCCATGCCAAAAATTAAAAATCTATAGAGTTTACTGTGATTCTGTATTTTCATAATGCATACACCCTAGTGACATAAAAAATTAAATTAATTAATAAAAAAATTCTTGGAAAAGTTAGAAGCCAATGGTGTCATAGATTTTTTAATATCATCGTTAGCGGTTTGACTGTAGGAACCTATGGTAAATGTACAAGTAAACCTAAAAAATATAAATGGAACGAGACATTTCTATTTGTGCTTAATATGTTAAAATATGTTCATCTTCACCATTAAAGCATCAGCAAAGTCTAGTCGAATCAGTGCTGTAGAAAATGTAGACCAAATTAGTGTCATTTTCCAGAGTTTTGACGTGCCAAAATTAAAAATCATGTTTGCCCCTAATTTTCTCTTTTCTTAATGAACAACTTTCTTCAGTTTTTTTTCTTATTGTTATGTCTTGGACCCTTCTCAACATGTGGTGTTATTTCATCTAAAAAAATCCTTTAGGAAGTGGTTACTAGATTATGGGGGGTTCCCTAGGAAAACCCCCCCCCCCCCCCCCCCCCCCCCCCGTTAATGCAACTAACGGAAGTGCAAACCCCTTTGCAGTTAAAGTGGTTACCTTTCTTATATGTAGTGTTTTTGTATATTAGGCCTACATAAATAGGCCTAAATGTTGTAATACATAGGGACTACAGATAAAGTGATCAAACTTGTCAGGTTTGGAAGTTAAACTGGGCTTTATTGAAAAGATTCATCAGGTTCATAGAAAATACATTGGAGAAACCAATAGTCAGGTTAGTCAGTTTTAATTATTGGCTCTGATTGAAAGAACGTTTCTCCAAAATAAACTGGGCTTACTTTGTATTTTACATTGATAGCATGCAGTCATACATTTGCTGGCATTATATAGCAAGCAGTTGGTTTTTAGTTTAGTTTATTTCTCACTATACCCCATACAAGGGAGATATATAAAATGGTTACAGTGACAACGCAGTAACAATAAAAGTGAATAAATGTTGTGTGTACTCCTGCTTTTCTGAGAATTATCACTCTTTTGTGAGTCAAGGTCAGGAAAATCAGAAAGGGGGGGCGGCACTGACCTAAAATGGCAGTAGGCCTACAGGTATGTGTGGTGGTCAAGATCCCCTGTTCAAGCCTCTTCTGCAGTTCTTTAGACTTACTTTACTCTGAGCCATAATTTCTTGGACATAACAAACGTGCGCGTTGATCGTTTCGTGTACTGCGTCTACGTGCAACACGATGGTGCGCCATTTTGGCGGGGAAGCGGGCGTACATTGTAAACTGTCCGTGAAATTATGAGCCAGAGTATAGTACTACTACTTGGGTACTTGGTAGTTATCCTCTTGAATATAATAGCAGATAGATTTATATAGCGCCTTATGCTATTGGCCTCTAAGCGCTTTCACAAATGGCCGCTGATCACTGTGGCCCAACCATACCATAAACCATTTAGCATCATTTCAAGGGATGCAGCAGATCGGGATCAGCGCTTTCCCTTATCAGCAAACATACATCGAGATAACCATCGCAGCCGGGACCAGCTTCCCAAAAATCGCATGGGTAAATCGGGACAACTAAGCGGTTAATTTCTTGTCCAGGGAAATTACAAGATAGCTGAATCTCACAGGGCTCGAACGCACGCCTATGCGCATGGATGAACATACACTGGAGTCGAGTGCTTACCTGATTGAGCTATCTTGTTCGTGTCCATGTAGAAATCTGACAAAGAGGTAAGACCACCAGTTTAAGTATTTTTCAGTTCTTAAGATTCCTACTTTACCACAATTAAAAAACGTACAAATTTTAGTCAGTTCTTTGCTAAAATTTTGTCAATTCTTCAGCTCCACAACTTCTAATTTGGCCCAAAATTCAGTTCCCAATTATGTAAAATCAGTTCCAAAGACCCTACTTTTGCTAAAAAATCAGTTCTCAAGCACCCACCCAGAAGATCGGTACTTAGCGCTATTCATCCCTACCCAAACTAAAGCTGAGTGCCACCCCTACCAGGAAAGTTCAATATTTTCTGTCATTTGTAGCAAAATAAAGAAAATTCTATGACAAATGGTAAGTCATGAAAAAAGTTTAACTACTGTAATTGATAATAGCCACAGGTAATCCACGTAGAATTGGCGTGATTTATTGAATTGGGTGAATTTTGATGTAGACGTGCTAATATGATGGATTAGAGTTTTTGCAGGTCATTAACCAGTCTTTAGAATTTAATGGACCTATTCAAGTCCATAAAAGTCAATTTCTCACAATGCATTTTGACCTTAATACCAGTTGTTGCAGTCAATCATGAAAAAAAAGCACCAAAATCCTATTTCCAGTGTACTCCAGCTCATAATTTCTTGGACAGTTTAGAACGTGCGCCCGCTTCCCGCCAAAACGGCGCACCACCGGGTTGCACGCAGACGCAGTACACGCAAAGCGAGCAACGCGTGCGTTTGTTATGTCCAAGAAATTATGGCCCAGAGTATAGTTTTAACAATATCAAAATATATCCTACAGAGCTATAAATGCAATGTACACAATAATCATTTTAATAAAGTATACAACTATATTAATTTGGTAATGGCTGATTGGGAGACTAATAAAACAAGAAATATTTTATATCTCCACTTTTACACAATGAATTTTTAATTTCTTTGATGAAAAGGAGTAGCAAATACATATCTAAAATGTTCAAAGTGTCCAAATAATTTAAAAAATAAGGCAATTTTTTTGTGTAGGCCTATCATTACATTTTACAATAAATTAATGCCTTTAAAACATTAACAAAACCCAGCACCAGCATATACTCAAATTTTAATCAATTGTTGTGCAAATGTAGGCAACACCAGTGGTTCAAGAACTACCTCATTTACTTGACCTAATGAATTCTAGTTAATTTAAAGAGACACAAGGGCATCTCCAGAACAAAGTGCCCCCAATTGTTTTTGAACCCAGGTTTTTTCATATTTGGAATGTTTTTAAACCAATGTATTAGATCACACCTGAAGTGAATAAGCTGAATATGCAGTCTTTATGTAACAAGATGATGATTTAGTATTTTCTGTCATGAATGACAGAAAATCATAGCAGGAAAGTTTAAAGCACTGTTTTTTACTTAGGGTTTTTTTACTTGATTGTCCAATAATTAACCTTCATGTTTTTGGTAGGTGTTCTACAACTGATTAAAGACACTATCAGTGATTCACCCAAAAGAGTCAAAATATTTGAAATTTGCAGGAATAGCTTAAAAGTGAAGGATAAGTCTGTAGAATCATCATAAAATACCTTTTCAGACAGAAGAATTGCCAGAAAAAGAAGAAATGGAAGTGTTCAAAGATACGAATATCCATTGGTGACATTTTCCCTTATGTGGTTGCTTCTGGTCTTATCATTTGCAGGGTATGTTAAAGAGGCATTTCGTGATCCACAGCCTCGTCCCCCCGACTTACCTAAAAAATGTTGAGATTTTTATATCATCTGAACTGTTAGCCTTAGTAATCCACATGTGCCAAATCTTACGTGCAAATTCGGTCGCATCTGTGAGAAATTCGCAAATTACAGCACAGTAGCCTATGGGACCGTGGGAAACGAGTAATTGCTCATAACGCAAAACCGCAAAATTGGGATCAGCTCAAATTTTGAGAATAAGCTTTTCTCAAGGATATCTAGGGATCAATGAATAAAACAGAAGGTGGTGAAATCATGAAATGCACCTTTAAGATACTTGTACAAGTTGTACTTGTTACAAACATGCCACAATCTTATTTTTGATTCAGCAAATCACTGATAGTGCCTTTAAGTGCAAATTGAGAGAAATTCATATCCTCAAAAAATCTCTTCCTGTCACTTTAATCAACTTACTGTCATGCCTGGAAAAAGTGGGGAATTTGGGAATGACATTCCTGGGAAATTTTGATATTTGGAGGGAAATTTTTGTTCTTTAAATAAAGAAGTACGTAAGGATCTAAGGGAAATTTTGCAATCTTGGAGGGAAATTTTGCAATCTTGGAGGGAACTTTGGATTTAGTCATGCAGAATGGTGAAAGTATTGTGCATTTTGGGTGAAAAGTACCAAATTTGGCACAGAGGTACCTATTGATATGCTAAACAAATCTGGTCTAGGGGCCAAATTAATTTCCTTCCAATATGGCCGCCATTTTCAAAATGGCCGCCACCCTATAAAAAGGCATTAATTATTGCAAATATGTGGTTGTAAACTTTATTATATAGGTCAGATAAGACTTGGTTTAACTTTTTGAATCAATATTTCTGTTATTTCACCAAAATCGTAGTTTAATTCAAAATGGCGGTCACACATTGGGGCCTAAATTCAAGATGGCTGCCGCTCACACGAAAAAGCTGTTCATTTTGTAGTTTACAGTGCAAACCATCGTTGATTTTCTAAAACTTTGGGCCCTCAACATATCCAAACCTACATTTTATTGTTGTAAATGCCAATGTACATGATATCAAAATGGCTGCCATATTAAAAATGGCTGCCAAATTAAATGGCAGTTACTGTAACCTTGATATGTTAAAGGTAGTATTGATTTTATATGTGTCATGGTAAATGATAAGATTTAATCAACATTCTAAAACATAATTGGTGTCTTGGTATGGTTAAACATTTTACATTTTTGTCTGTGTGCATCACATAAACAATATGGCTGCCATGTTCAAAATGGCTGCCACTATAAATTTAATAACATGCCTTAAATGTACTGCTGATTTTCTTTGTCAAGTTGTACATCACAGATTCACAGGTCCTATTGCCATTCTACCAGGTAATCTTTTATGTGCTGCCTGGTGCTCTCAATGTGTAATTTCTAAGACTGTTACCATATTCAAAATAGCTGCTAATGTCACTTTGTTAGTATTTAATACGGAGTTATTAATTTATGTTTACAAAGGGCCAAAATACCAGAAAATATATGTGGTCATGTGAGGCATTGCTGTTAATAATTACCAAAGTATTTTTGGATTGTTTCAGTCATTCATTTACTCATTCATTCTTCATTTTGTTATTTCTGATAACCTCCGTTCTATATTGTATGCATGCATCCCTTCATAGTTTAAAGTGACAGGAGGAGATTGTTTTAGGATACGAATTTCTCTCAAATTGCACAGGATCGATTGTAGACCACCTACCAAGAACGTTCCAAAGGTTTATTGGACAAACAAGTACAAAAGAAAACCGCAAACCTTGTTTTGAACTTGCCTGACTACGGTAATTGTCCCCATAGAACACCGTACTTTGACTTTCTGTCGTGCACAACAGAAAGTACTAAATCATCATATTATTACATAAAGACGGCATATTTGGCTTATTCACTTCAGGTGTGATCTAATACATTGGAAAGCATTCCAAATATGCAAAAAACCCGCGTTCGAAAAAAATTGGGGGCGCTTCTTTCTGGAAATCTCCTCATGTCTCTTTAAGACTCTAGCTAGCGGCAGTTGTTCTGTTAGTGGATGATGGTGTAATAATCAGATACTAACAATCTAACTGTCTATCTCCATGTACACATGAAGAAGCAGGCTTCTACTTCATGCAGCCAATGCTGCTGCTCAAGGATACCAAAGGATCATGCTGCCTACTGTGGACACAGACGTTGTGATTTTTTCTGTAGCCTTGTTCAACCAGTCCAACCTCACTGAACGCTGGCTAGCATTTGGTACCGGAAGGAATCGCAGATTCACACCAGCACATACTATTGCCCAGACCCTAGGAGCAGAGAACTCTTTGTCTCTGCTGATGTTTCACACCTTCACCGGTTGCACAAAGGAAAGAACACCGCATGGGAAGCAAGCAAAATCTTCCCTGATGTTGTAAAAACTTTTGCAAACCTTGGAAAACCTCCTCCTTAAGAAGATACCTTGAAAGAACTAATGCCAACAATTGAAATATTTGTTGACCTCATGTACAACAGAACAAGATCCATTGAGTTCATTCCACCTACCTCGGATGCACTGTATCAACACTCAAACAGAGCAGCATATCAGGCAGGATATTGCTGGGGACAAGCATTGCTGTGAGCTCCAGAGCTACCAGATCCAGCTGACTGGGGTCGGAAAATTGCAGCTTCACAGTCCTGTATGGACAACCTTGCCAGAGACATCAAAAGCATACATATCCAGGTCAAAAACGGCTGAAGTGTGGCTGTAATGTAAATAGAAGATGTTTTGTGGGTACAATGTCTGGCTGAATTCTGCAAGGTCCTTGTCTGTGCATTGTTGCTCCAACATTGGGCAGACACTGAATTCTGCAAGGTTCTTGTATATATGTGCATTGTTGCGCCAACATTGGGCAGACCAAGCGATGTTCCATTGTCTGTGGTGCTGTTCTACAATTACAGGTAGTGTCCTGATCTTCTTCCAGGTAGCCCCACTTCTGCAAGGCAACATTGCATTATCCGGTTCTGGTTCTGAATCTGTTGAGACATCGCCATTCAGCACATGAGGAGTCAGCTCCAGGTGGGTGATGCTCATCAGGTTCAATGCCAATAGATGTTACCTGGTTGATAGCAAGTCTTTCTTTTCACAAGGCGACTCTCTTAAACTCCTTTGAGACTTTTGGACTTTGCTTGAGAAACTCTCTCTCTGGATTTAAGGCGGTTAGCAGCTGGTCTCTGTCCAGACATAGGGTGTTTCACATTAGATATTTGGCAGCTACGCTCTTGCATGCTCGCTACACTGTTTGGTGGAGCAATTCCTGCCTAGGATGTATAAGTTGGCCGTTGACATTCTGTGATAAGCTAGCAGGAGGCATTTAATGCTGGATCAAGCTTTTTGGCATGGGTTGACCTTTCCCATAAAAGGGTTAGCATATTCTACACATAAGTAGTACAGGACAAGTGCCGTCGATCATCTTGTGCCAGTGAGTTTGTTCAAGATGTTATTGCGTGAACATACTTTACTCTTCTTTTCATGATGTGGGTCTTATAAGAGAGAGTGCGGTCCAAGGTAACTCCTAGGTAGACAGAATTATCACAGTGCGTCTAGGGGTCTTCCAGACCAGTTTAATTTAAGCTGACGTTTCACATGGCGCTCTAACCAACTGAGCTATCAAGACTGGGTTGGTAGAGGAGCGATAGATATCATCTTTAGGTGTTAGGTTCGAAAGGTGTCCATTGCTTTCCTGGCGTGCTAGTAATACGGAGGTCGCCGGTTCGAATCCGGCCAGGCGCACATTTTTTTTTCAACACTTCTGTGCGCTGGCTATCTCCAGGGAAAGATTAATAAATATCCATCCTCGTCTACCTGGAGAACTAAGTAGTTAACATTTCAACTTGGTTGGGTGTAACATTTTTGGCTGCTGCGGAGGTTTGTTGGATACCTTCGACTCGAAGCTTTCGGATGGTAGACCATTCTTTCTTGCTGTTATGGGTCATATCGGTGGATTCAATTAAGGTGTGCCTGGTTTTGATCCTTTCCTCAGACACTTCCTCACCTTTAGCAGTTGTTTTAACAGAGAAAGGGTCGGCTTCAAACATGGTGGAATACCCTTGATATCCTTTAGCACATTCCTTGGAAAGGCCTGGTATGTATTCCGTCCTCTTGGTATGAATCTCCGGGCAGTCTTATTCACTGGTTAGGCAAATTTGTCATAGTTATGGAGTTTTGGAGCAACTTTCTTCATGTTTTGTAGTTAAAGTGCCACTTAAAAGGCACTTTGTTTGGTCTTACTGATTGCAGCCTTGACTTAGAGTTATTGGAACGTGATTCAGAACAATCTTGCTACACAGGTTAGAGATATTTTGCCAGCAATAGCTATATAGATCAGGACTGTAACATCTCTTCCAAAGGGCACTATAAAATGATAGCTGCAGTTTAGGGTCGTGAAGGTGATGTAGATGTTGACTGTCTAACCATTCTTCCACAGCTCCAGGCCTACAAAATCCCCAGGACAATGGGACCGCAGGTCCCAGAAAAAAACTGCAGACAATTTTCAAAAGTAAGGAAAAATAAACAAAAAAAAAACACCCTAAATTTATACAAAAAGGTTCAAATACAGGCCCAGATTGCACCAGAGTGTGTTAAAATACTGGGCCAGCTGTAAGGACTTTGTGCTAATGTGCTTGTGATGTGCACTTCATGCACATATTTGACAGAAAATTTTGCCCACTTCTTTTGAAGGTCCCAGGCAGACAGAAAATTTTGTAGGCCTGCACAGCTCGTCCGTCTTTATTGGCTTCATTGTAGCCCCATTGGGTACTATGGTTGTTGAAATAGTCAATTAAGAAATGAGGTTTAGTGGAATTCCCGAAATTTAATTGATGGTGCTTGAAATCTACTGATGGAGGTTTGTAGATTGATATAACTATGACAGAGCTGGGCTCAATGGTGAGGACTTTGATGTTGTCAGCAGATATTGAGGTTGCTTCTACAATGGGGTTTGTTTTCACACATAGAGCACTTTCAAACTGTCGATGTGGTCTCCCGATGGCAAGGAATTTTCTTGGAAAGTATTTAGTAAGCAGTAGCGTAACAGGCGGGCCCCCCAGAGCACTGTTACCGGGAAAATTAGCTCGACCTACGGGGAAACGGAAGGAAGAAAGGAAGGAAAGAGAAAGAGGAAGGGGAGAGAAGGGGGAAGGATGGAGCGAAAGAGAAGGGAAACGTGAATGAGAAGAAAACGAGTTTTCTTTGCGGTCGCCCATAGGTCGATGAGCCGTAAGGCACGTAAGTGATACTTCTAAAAGTAGTGACAATTCGAGGTTTGGCAGCCATCTTGGCCAAATTATAATGGAAAGAAGCAATTTAACAACAGACCTTAATTGGTTTCATCTTAAGTTGATGTGAATCCTTCCTTGAGGGAGTTATATCAAGATTAATAAAACATTCATTTCTTGATAATCAAAGGATAAGCTTAAGTGACAAATTAGCCGCCATTTTGGATTTTTGCCGCCATTTTGGATTCAAATCTTATTTTGTTGTATTCTTAAGGTGATGTGAATTCTATTTTTAATGCAAATTGTTCAATAACAACCTTAGGGAATCATAACAAGATCAAGAAAAACATTCATTTCTTGATAATCAAATGATATGCTTCAAATTGGCCGCCATTTTGGATTTTCTGCCATTTTGGATCAATTTTGCTAATGTAAACAATGGAACTACCAGTGGAGTGTCAATCGGGGTATTTCTGTTCTAAAATGGCACAAAACACAATCAAATTGAGTAACTGGATCATATAATAAACATAAAAAGCACGTAAAACAGGACATTTTAACAGTGGCGGCCATTTTGAATTTGGCGGCCATCTTGGAAGGAAATTAATTTGGCCCCTAGACCAGATTTATTCAGCATATCAAGAGCTACATCTGTGCCAAATTTGGTACTTTTCACCCAAAATGCACAATAGGTTTGATATATTGCACCATTCTGCATGACTAATTGTATTCCCAGGAAATTTAGCATTTTTTTCAGCCATGGCTACTGTATGTTTGCTAATTGACGCTGCCCTGAAATTCATGTCAATAAATTGTGAAATTGACTAGTTTTACACCATTCTAATCTAAAGAGATAAGAGTAAGGATTTTAGTTCTGGATGGTGCAAAAGCAAGTCATTTACATTGCATCATTCACTAGAAGTTTTATAAGGATTACTAGTATTCAAAGGCTAGGCCATGAGAGACTGTATGTAAATATTAACACCAAGGCTTAATCATATTTCTTTGCATAGGTGCTCAAATTCCATAATACAAAACTGATGCCGTCTAGAATGCATCAATTAACAACCCCAAAAGCTCTATATTGGGACCACCAAATGGAATTCAAGACGTTTGGGAAGTTTCGATCCCACATTATTTTCATCTCACAAGAGATGTTCACCTCATCAACTGGTAGAGAGCGCTCCGTCACTCACATTGGTGCACTATACAGTTCACGACCAATGACAACAGCTCTCACTCAACACCGACACAAACATCCCATAGGTTATGTTTACACAGTCTCGGCTCTAGCCCGAGCAGATGCCATAGTTTGCGCGGTTAACAATCCCCAGGAAAATGGCAAATAAATACAACAAAATATGTGCTGGAGAAAGCTGATCTAACTGAGGACCAGTTGTGGATGTTTGAGCTAGTGAATAGGCGCACTGGTTTTCAAAGGTAACTGGAGACTAGCCAATTGACACTGTGCAAATAGTCTGCCAGCAGCTGCACTAATACGTTGCTCCCTTGGTTCAAGTCAGTAGTTCTCCCTGATATTTCCATACCCGAAAGTGCCCTTTTCCCAGTTTTCATCCTCTGCCCTTCTTTTGTTTGGGCTGTTGAATTTTTAATGCAAAATGAAATTGTATATGTATGGGACAGTATGGGAGATTAAATATGGATAATTTTGTGGTGCCATCTTGCCCAGAGGCATGTTGGGTACTAGAAGTTATCACTACCGGCAGATCTCATTGGTTATTCATGGGTTATGGTGTAATTAATTTACCAATCAGAGACATGGTAAGAAAAACTTACATACATAGAAGATAGAAGGGTTATTTTGATTGGTTACACAAAGGGTATATCATGTTATATCATGTAACATGAGCCAATCAGAGATACTGTAAGAAAGGGGATAGAACTTGGGGGATCAAATCAAATAAAAGTTTATTTCCATTCTCATTACATCAAAAATAAGTACATGAAATGAGGGAGGCTAGTAAAGGCCAATAGAGCCCGATTAAGTCTTGCCCTCTAACTTGGACAACAAATTTACACATTAAAGGGGGACTTTGTGTCCCCCAACTTACATCAAAATGATTGTGATTTTGTTTGATCATCTGAACCCTTGGCATAAATATAACCTGTGTGCATGCTCCACTCTACAAGAAATGAGCTGTATTAGTCTAATGAGGTCCCGGGGGGATTCTCAAATATTTTTGGTAGGTATGTGCCTCCCGGATTTCAAAAATAGGTTTTAAAAAATTTCAGAAAATAAGCTGCAGTTTCCCTCAATTTCCAGCTACTTTTTGAGGTTTTTTGAAGAAAATTTGGTAGAATATGGCTTTAGACATGAAAAGTAGGGTCTCTGGAACTAAAATAGTCCTAAAATGGGGGTCTCTGGAACTGAAAAAGAGCCTGAAAATGAGGGTCTTATAGGCGGCACATACCCATACTCCCGGTCCCCTTATAGGCGGCACATACCCATACCCCCCCCCCCCCCCCCCCCCCCCCCCCCCCGCCGAAGGTTTAGACCTACATGTAAGTAGGAGATCATAAACAGCACACATTGTTTGTTGGTGACATTTCAATTGTGATCAGTGCCGGGAGATTGGAGAAGGGATAGTGACATGTTTAACATGTTCAACAAATGACACCTATATTTTGTGCCTAACACCTTTCAAATTTAGTGTGTTTTCCAACCCAACTACCAGTGTACAAATTGACAATGCAATTTGTGGGTAATAAAAGCCCTATGTGTATTTGCTACAAAACCTTTTTTTCAAATTGATTGTACTTTTAGCCCTCTTTAGGTGGATGTTTTTGTAGTTGAGTACAATTTAAAACGAATTCCTAGAGATGGGCCAAGCTTTAAATACAAAACCAACCAAACCAAAAGCACAAACCCATGCCACACACATGCATATGGGCATGCGTGTGCGCATGCATGCTCAGACACATGCGTACAGACCCCGGGGTACAGACACCCACATCCACATTTACACAAATGTTTGTTCACAGATTTTACCCGGGGAGGGTACTCAATTTTATTTTGGGTAGGTATGTGCCAACTCGTACCTGGATTTCAAAAATTGAGGCTCTGGAGGTGATTTGTGTCCAAAAAAATGGGGTATCCAGAGCTAGATTTTCCAAAAATTTCAGAAAATAAGCTGCGATTTCCCTCAATTTCCAGCTATATTTTGAGGGGTTTTGAAGAAAATTTGGTAGAATATGGCTTTGGACATAAAAAAGTAGGGTCTCTGGAACTGAAATGGTCCTAAAATGGGGGTCACTGGAACTGAAAAAGAGGCTGAAAATGAGGGTCTTATAGGCAGTACATATATACCTAGACTAGTACATCCCAATGTGAGAACCCCCCCCCCCGGGACATTTTATAGAAAAGCTTGATTGTATATCCACACTTAAAAAAAAAAAAAAAAAAAAAAAAAAAAAAAAAAAAAAAAAAAAAAAAAAAAAAAAAAAAAAAAAAAAAAAAAAAAAAAAAAAAAAAAAGGGGGGGGGGGGGGGTTTGCCTCCCAAATCCCCCTAGACAATAGTTCTTAAAATCAATTGTTACTAAAAATGTGTGGAAATATAAACAATATTTAAAGGGGGATGGCCCGATTTAAGGATATGAAGTTTTCATCTTGATTGATTAGTCTTTACTCCAAAACGCCATCTGTAAAGTTTCGCGCCAATATTTCAATCCGTTTTGATGTGAGAGCAAAAAACATAATTTTGTAAGCCCCATAGAGTACTGTGTAAAATTAATATTGGTCGACCAAAAAGGGGCACATTTTCACTCATAACTTCAAAACCAAACATCCTTTGGCTCTAAGATTTCACGGGGTAAATGAGGAAAATAGTAGCTTTCTTCTGATACCAAAATGTTGACCACTTCCGGTAAAATCTGGGGCTTCTGGGGACGAGGCTATTAGCGATCGGGCCATGGACCTTTAACCCTAGTATCTCGAAAACGGATTGATGAAATATCATATATGTGGTACCAATGGATAGCTATGACCCTCCCGAGTCCATTGATACCAAAAAAAGTACAAACATACCTTGTATGACGTTACAGTGACGTAAAACATGACGTCATCCAAAAATGCGAAAAATTGCAAAAAATCGCAAAATTCATGGTTTTTCGCCATTTGTTCAAGCAAAAGTTGGATTTTTTGGCCATGATGTGTGTCAAAGTATCCACACACATGCTCTTACTACAAATAAATCAAATAAATAAGATAAAACATAGTGTAACTGTATTCTTAGCACCAAAAAACTTGATTTCCTGCTGTTCTGTGTAATTTCAATGGAAAATAGCTTTTCTTCGCACGCAGTGCGCGATTACGCAACGCCGCGTCATAACCGTATGTCCGATTTTGTTCGAAATGGTCTTAAATCGAGCGCAAGGCTTCAAAGAAAAAAGTCATGCAGTTTCGGCGTGAAAAAATAACGAACAGGTGAGATACGACAAAAATGTCGAGGGGGGGGCAGATTCCGCCTCCCCCCCACCCCCCCACCCCGGCCTTTTAGGGTTAAGGAAAGTGAATTGGTGAATTTTATTGGATTGGTCGCTAAATATAAAATAACAGGAACATCGCTTATCAGTGCCGTAGTTGAACAATATTTTTCCACCATCCCAGGCTTTGATTAAGTCTAATAGTGGGTCACCCTTAGTATAACTGTTTGAATAGTACCATTTGTGTTGTTCCATGCTATTCTTCTTGCTGGGCACTATGACAAATGCTTTACAAGAACAGCATTTAGGGGCTATTGTTCAAGGTGGGGCAAGGCAACTCCCCTCAAATAACAGCTAGGCTGACAGCCGTATGCAATGAGATTGCATCTACATTGTATATACATTGACCACAGTGGTTTTCATGGGCAGGAAGAAATGGGACATTTGAATCCCCTTTAAAGCCTTTCTTTGACTTAAAGACACTATCAGTGATTTGCTAAATCAGCAAATCGAAAAAATCATCAAAAATCAGATTTTTGCATGTATGTAACAAGTACAAGTATCCTAACATACCCTGTAAATGATAAGACCAGAAGCAACCTAATAAGGACAGAATCGGAGATTTGAGTCATTACTGTCCGAACGGACACTTACTACAACACGTAATTGAATGGAGAATCGTATCTTGGAACACTGCCGTTTTCTTCCTTTTCTGTCAATTCTACAGCTGGAAAAGGTAACTTATGAAAATTCTACAGACTTATCCTTCACTTAGAAGCTATTTCTGCAAATTTCAAATATTTTTCAAATCACTGATAGTGTCTTTAAAGCAATAATAGCACATTTTTGAAGAGCACCACCAATTTTCAAAATTTGATATTTTTGCAGGGTTGTGTCGATAACTGTCTAGAAAACTATACCTGCCAACGGTAACACTCAAAAGTGTGCATTTGTCATAAAAGAAGTGATTTTGTAATTGAATCGAGATCCCAGATTGTAATTTAACAACGGCGCTGGACACGCCAAACTTCTGTCCGTCAATTATAAAATAGTGCCGCTTCACAAAAATGACCCAACGTGACTTGCCTGAACCAATGGAACAACTAATGGATGGGCGTGGACAGCAGCAGTTTTTCAGCAGCAGTTGAATTATTATCGGGATCTCTGATATTAATTATTCTAATTACAGAATTCCTTCTTTTGCGACACATAGACATTTTTGAGCTTTACCATTCACACGTATCGTTTACTAGGCAATTACCAATGCAACTGTTCAAAAATCTCAAAATATTTGGAAAATTGTTGGTGCTCTTCCAAAAAATGTGCTATTATTGCTTTAATAATTGTTGCAAAACACATCAATATACTGCAACATGATCAAAGCGAATAAGTCCGATGTCACTATTTGATTTTTGAGAAATGGACTAAAAGAGGTGGCAAATTCTTATGTTTCTCATTGTTTAAGAAAGTAAATGGTGGGAGGGGGCAAACATCAGCATCCCTATTTACTTGTGTCTTTCCCCTTTTCTTTACCCTTTCCTTTCTTCCACTCCCTCTTCTTTCTCCCCTTTTCGTATTCGTCCCTGTTTTTCTTTTATTCATCCGAATTTTAGTCTTCAGGGTCAGTCAGGTTCCCCTCTCCCCATAGTTATGACACTGATCTGATGGAACAAAAGATGGTTTTTATTAATGTTATTTGATTTACAAGAGACCTGATGAGATCAGCTATGTAAAGGCAAAAGCTCTAAACTTTAGTGATGGCTAGGTCTTAACCCAGGAGAGGGGTGTGTTGTCCCCCTTGGGTAATATCAAGCAAAACTGGGTCAAACATTATTAGAAATGAGAGCAATTTTGGTGGAAGAATTGCTCAAATTCCTTATTGGATAGGATGAAATTCTGTATTTCTTCCCTCCAGACATCCAACATTCGCTACACCTCACTGACGACGGTGTGTCAGAAAGTATCTCGTATCCATTTCTTTGCTTCCATTTCTCCCATCAATATGTAATAACACTCGGATGACTCTATCTCATCACCTGCTTCAAATATTTACTCAAGACATTTGATGAATCCCACTGACTGGATCTGTACAAAAAGGAGACGAAACCAAGTCGTCATCACCATTATCATCATCAGCATCTTGAATTGTATTCTCTGTAATTGGCATCCGCTAAGTTGAAATTGATTTTTCTTGAGTGTTTTCATCAAGGAGATTATTGGAATGTGTGGCTTGGCAGATGGTTCCGTTCTCAAAGCAAGGGAAGACATTATTTTGCCCTATTTAAACTGTTTTGTATATGCTTTTGCAATTATTGTTAGTTTGACAATGCAATTTGTGGGTAATAAAAGCCCTATGTGTATTTGCTACAAAACCTTTTTTTCAAATTGATTGTACTTTTAGCCCTCTTTAGGTGGATGTTTTTGTAGTTGAGTACAATTTAAAACGAATTCCTAGAGATGGGCCAAGCTTTAAATACAAAACCAACCAAACCAAAAGCACAAACCCATGCCACACACATGCATATGGGCATGCGTGTGCGCATGCATGCTCAGACACATGCGTACAGACCCCGGGGTACAGACACCCACATCCACATTTACACAAATGTTTGTTCACAGATTTTACCCGGGGAGGGTACTCAATTTTATTTTGGGTAGGTATGTGCCAACTCGTACCTGGATTTCAAAAATTGAGGCTCTGGAGGTGATTTGTGTCCAAAAAAATGGGGTATCCAGAGCTAGATTTTCCAAAAATTTCAGAAAATAAGCTGCGATTTCCCTCAATTTCCAGCTATATTTTGAGGGGTTTTGAAGAAAATTTGGTAGAATATGGCTTTGGACATAAAAAAGTAGGGTCTCTGGAACTGAAATGGTCCTAAAATGGGGGTCACTGGAACTGAAAAAGAGGCTGAAAATGAGGGTCTTATAGGCAGTACATATATACCTAGACTAGTACATCCCAATGTGAGAACCCCCCCCCCCGGGACATTTTATAGAAAAGCTTGATTGTATATCCACACTTAAAAAAAAAAAAAAAAAAAAAAAAAAAAAAAAAAAAAAAAAAAAAAAAAAAAAAAAAAAAAAAAAAAAAAAAAAAAAAAAAAAAAAAAAGGGGGGGGGGGGGGGTTGCCTCCCAAATCCCCCTAGACAATAGTTCTTAAAATCAATTGTTACTAAAAATGTGTGGAAATATAAACAATATTTAAAGGGGGATGGCCCGATTTAAGGATATGAAGTTTTCATCTTGATTGATTAGTCTTTACTCCAAAACGCCATCTGTAAAGTTTCGCGCCAATATTTCAATCCGTTTTGATGTGAGAGCAAAAAACATAATTTTGTAAGCCCCATAGAGTACTGTGTAAAATTAATATTGGTCGACCAAAAAAGGGGCACATTTTCACTCATAACTTCAAAACCAAACATCCTTTGGCTCTAAGATTTCACGGGGTAAATGAGGAAAATAGTAGCTTTCTTCTGATACCAAAATGTTGACCACTTCCGGTAAAATCTGGGGCTTCTGGGGACGAGGCTATTAGCGATCGGGCCATGGACCTTTAACCCTAGTATCTCGAAAACGGATTGATGAAATATCATATATGTGGTACCAATGGATAGCTATGACCCTCCCGAGTCCATTGATACCAAAAAAAGTACAAACATACCTTGTATGACGTTACAGTGACGTAAAACATGACGTCATCCAAAAATGCGAAAAATTGCAAAAATCGCAAATTCATGGTTTTTCGCCATTTGTTCAAGCAAAAGTTGGATTTTTTGGCCATGATGTGTGTCAAAGTATCCACACACATGCTCTTACTACAAATAAATCAAATAAATAAGATAAAACATAGTGTAACTGTATTCTTAGCACCAAAAAACTTGATTTCCTGCTGTTCTGTGTAATTTCAATGGAAAATAGCTTTTCTTCGCACGCAGTGCGCGATTACGCAACGCCGCGTCATAACCGTATGTCCGATTTTGTTCGAAATGGTCTTAAATCGAGCGCAAGGCTTCAAAGAAAAAAGTCATGCAGTTTCGGCGTGAAAAAATAACGAACAGGTGAGATACGACAAAAATGTCGAGGGGGGGGCAGATTCCGCCTCCCCCCCACCCCCCCACCCCGGCCTTTTAGGGTTAAGGAAAGTGAATTGGTGAATTTTATTGGATTGGTCGCTAAATATAAAATAACAGGAACATCGCTTATCAGTGCCGTAGTTGAACAATATTTTTCCACCATCCCAGGCTTTGATTAAGTCTAATAGTGGGTCACCCTTAGTATAACTGTTTGAATAGTACCATTTGTGTTGTTCCATGCTATTCTTCTTGCTGGGCACTATGACAAATGCTTTACAAGAACAGCATTTAGGGGCTATTGTTCAAGGTGGGGCAAGGCAACTCCCCTCAAATAACAGCTAGGCTGACAGCCGTATGCAATGAGATTGCATCTACATTGTATATACATTGACCACAGTGGTTTTCATGGGCAGGAAGAAATGGGACATTTGAATCCCCTTTAAAGCCTTTCTTTGACTTAAAGACACTATCAGTGATTTGCTAAATCAGCAAATCGAAAAAATCATCAAAAATCAGATTTTTGCATGTATGTAACAAGTACAAGTATCCTAACATACCCTGTAAATGATAAGACCAGAAGCAACCTAATAAGGACAGAATCGGAGATTTGAGTCATTACTGTCCGAACGGACACTTACTACAACACGTAATTGAATGGAGAATCGTATCTTGGAACACTGCCGTTTTCTTCCTTTTCTGTCAATTCTACAGCTGGAAAAGGTAACTTATGAAAATTCTACAGACTTATCCTTCACTTAGAAGCTATTTCTGCAAATTTCAAATATTTTTCAAATCACTGATAGTGTCTTTAAAGCAATAATAGCACATTTTTGAAGAGCACCACCAATTTTCAAAATTTGATATTTTTGCAGGGTTGTGTCGATAACTGTCTAGAAAACTATACCTGCCAACGGTAACACTCAAAAGTGTGCATTTGTCATAAAAGAAGTGATTTTGTAATTGAATCGAGATCCCAGATTGTAATTTAACAACGGCGCTGGACACGCCAAACTTCTGTCCGTCAATTATAAAATAGTGCCGCTTCACAAAAATGACCCAACGTGACTTGCCTGAACCAATGGAACAACTAATGGATGGGCGTGGACAGCAGCAGTTTTTCAGCAGCAGTTGAATTATTATCGGGATCTCTGATATTAATTATTCTAATTACAGAATTCCTTCTTTTGCGACACATAGACATTTTTGAGCTTTACCATTCACACGTATCGTTTACTAGGCAATTACCAATGCAACTGTTCAAAAATCTCAAAATATTTGGAAAATTGTTGGTGCTCTTCCAAAAAATGTGCTATTATTGCTTTAATAATTGTTGCAAAACACATCAATATACTGCAACATGATCAAAGCGAATAAGTCCGATGTCACTATTTGATTTTTGAGAAATGGACTAAAAGAGGTGGCAAATTCTTATGTTTCTCATTGTTTAAGAAAGTAAATGGTGGGAGGGGGCAAACATCAGCATCCCTATTTACTTGTGTCTTTCCCCTTTTCTTTACCCTTTCCTTTCTTCCACTCCCTCTTCTTTCTCCCCTTTTCGTATTCGTCCCTGTTTTTCTTTTATTCATCCGAATTTTAGTCTTCAGGGTCAGTCAGGTTCCCCTCTCCCCATAGTTATGACACTGATCTGATGGAACAAAAGATGGTTTTTATTAATGTTATTTGATTTACAAGAGACCTGATGAGATCAGCTATGTAAAGGCAAAAGCTCTAAACTTTAGTGATGGCTAGGTCTTAACCCAGGAGAGGGGTGTGTTGTCCCCCTTGGGTAATATCAAGCAAACTGGGTCAAACATTATTAGAAATGAGAGCAATTTTGGTGGAAGAATTGCTCAAATTCCTTATTGGATAGGATGAAATTCTGTATTTCTTCCCTCCAGACATCCAACATTCGCTACACCTCACTGACGACGGTGTGTCAGAAAGTATCTCGTATCCATTTCTTTGCTTCCATTTCTCCCATCAATATGTAATAACACTCGGATGACTCTATCTCATCACCTGCTTCAAATATTTACTCAAGACATTTGATGAATCCCACTGACTGGATCTGTACAAAAAGGAGACGAAACCAAGTCGTCATCACCATTATCATCATCAGCATCTTGAATTGTATTCTCTGTAATTGGCATCCGCTAAGTTGAAATTGATTTTTCTTGAGTGTTTTCATCAAGGAGATTATTGGAATGTGTGGCTTGGCAGATGGTTCCGTTCTCAAAGCAAGGGAAGACATTATTTTGCCCTATTTAAACTGTTTTGTATATGCTTTTGCAATTATTGTTAGTTTGACTATGAAATTTATTTTGATTATATTGCTAAAATTACTACAATTGGAATTTATTTTGTCTACTATATGAAAGTGTTACTGAAAGTATTATACTATGAAAGTTATTGAAAGGTGCCCTAGGTCTGAATTATAACCAGGTTTGGGGCAACTGAATAGTTAGTCAAAATTTGCAACATCGCATGATGATGTGATTTGCCATAGACGATTCAACAACACTGCCTATGCTATGTGAATTCATACATTGTTTTAAAGGGAGGTTAGACAAATATGCAAAAATTCACAACTTAAAAAAAGAGCTTTCAAAATTAATGGCTTCATGAGGAGAATCCCCACAAAAAGATGCGTTTAGGAGCATTGAAGTCCTGCCTCATGTAGGAATGTGTAGGTATTTATAAATATTGGGTGCTAATCTTCAGTTTTCTTCAGTCAGAATAAGATAATTGATAAATCTGCTGGCTGGCAAATTTTGGCCAACACCTTTTATGCCACCATTGCTTCCATTTCTCCCATCAATATGTAATAACACTCGGATGACTCTATCTCATCACCTGCTTCAAATATTTACTCAAGACATTTGATGAATCCCACTGACTGGATCTGTACAAAAAGGAGACGAAACCAAGTCGTCATCACCATTATCATCATCAGCATCTTGAATTGTATTCTCTGTAATTGGCATCCGCTAAGTTGAAATTGATTTTTCTTGAGTGTTTTCATCAAGGAGATTATTGGAATGTGTGGCTTGGCAGATGGTTCCGTTCTCAAAGCAAGGGAAGACATTATTTTGCCCTATTTAAACTGTTTTGTATATGCTTTTGCAATTATTGTTAGTTTGACTATGAAATTTATTTTGATTATATTGCTAAAATTACTACAATTGGAATTTATTTTGTCTACTATATGAAAGTGTTACTGAAAGTATTATACTATGAAAGTTATTGAAAGGTGCCCTAGGTCTGAATTATAACCAGGTTTGGGGCAACTGAATAGTTAGTCAAAATTTGCAACATCGCATGATGATGTGATTTGCCATAGACGATTCAACAACACTGCCTATGCTATGTGAATTCATACATTGTTTTAAAAGGAGGGTTTAGACAAATCTTCAGAAGGCTCTCCAGGAACTTGATGGGGTGCATCCTTTGAAGACATTATTGAACCTACATACAGCAACTGTTTTGCCTGGCAACTCCACCGCTGAATAACGCGGCACCAGTATGGAGTCACAGCGTACATTCACCCAAGATTGATGTCGTTCTGAATATGCAATGGAGACTTGTTAGTGGTTTGCCTTTTGGCGCCGCCTGTAGAATACCTTCCAATTCTGTCTGGCATAGCTCCTGCAAACCTGAAGAACCTTCAGACGATCAAGCTCGCCAAGAAATGCATGACCTTGTACCTAATCACCACCAACAGCCCTTTTAGGAATCAGCATTCCACGGAATCACTTTGCTACCCTCCAGCACCACTCTACTGCAGTCACAGTATCCCTAGCGATCATCCTGGACAATGACAAGATGTAGAGCAATGGTCATCCTCTACTTTTGAAACCTAAAGCCGTTTGTGGACAGCCCATCTAGCAAGCCACAGCCCAAAGGCTGTGACTTGCATAGGAAAGCATGGGTCCACCTCAACAAACTCAGAACGGCCGTTGGTCGTCACAAAGAACTCCCGTCGCGGGATCGAGTAGAACCTTACCAAACTGCGATTGTGTAGAGCCGCAAGGCCGTTGTCCACATCGTAGATTGACTGTGAGGTCTGCAAGTCCCTAAGAGGAATCCCAGGCCTGATTCAACCTGGAGATGAAACTAAGCAGGCTGTTAAGAGAGGAGATCTTCCCTGTGATTTTGACTTGCACGAATGAACGAACGAGACAAAATATGCAAAAAATTTCACAAACTTAAAAGAAAGAGCTTTCAAAATTAATGGCTTCATGAGGAGAATCCCCACAAAAAGATGCGTTTAGGAGCATTGAAGTCCTGCCTCATGTAGGAATGTGTAGGTATGTATAAATATAGGGTGCTAATCTTCAGTTTTCTTCAGTCAGAATATAAGCTAAATTGATAAATATGCTGGCTGGCAAATTTTGGCAAAAACATTTTATGCCCACCCATTTTGTAAAAATGAAGTCGTATTGAATACTAAAAAATGCTGACAATCAATGAAAAATGCGTGGGAGGTGGGGGGGACTGACCTAAAATGGCAGAATCCGGGCAGGAATGGGTCTGTGCAGCGTTCAAAGACCCCCCTCCCCCATCCGCTCCCAAATTCGGGCGGTTAGTACTGCATACCCACTACCTGAACCAAAGTCGAGTTTTCCACTGGGATATTATACAAGCTGAAATGTTAGAAGCAAAGCATTAACTATCATTTCCAAAATCTGCTGGATTGATTTGATAAGGTAAACTGTCATGGTCATCACAATTATAGAATTTCTGGTTTTGGTAGTTGATGTGGGAAAACAGCCAAATTTTTAAAAAAAAAAATGACTTTTAAGTGCAGGATCCCTCATCATGACATGAAAGTGATTAGGTTATCAGTTATGACATGTTCATGGGACTTGTCTTATCTCCCATATTTACTTGCCTGCAATCATTCAACACATATCGTGAAAAATCAAGATATATAAAAATTGAACAATTGCGGCCATTTCTTTTTTCCATTGATTTGGTCAAGGCTAGATGCAGTTGATTGACTGGGTGGGGCCTCAGCTACTTTTGTTGACCATATTTTAGACTAATTGATTTTTAAATTAAAATCATAAACATATACTGCCTAAATGACGACAAAACATAATCGTAAAAGGAATTTTGGAAATTAATCTTAGGTGTCCTAATCCCAATAAAGCAAGTTGAAAGACAAAAGCATTATACTAATGATTAAAACTGATAAGTATTTTTCTTCAATAACATTGCAGAATTGTCTCAATTAAGAATTACTTCACAAGAGGTTTTTTTGAAACAGGAAAACAGCACAAAAAAGATAACTTGTTGGGTCTCGAGTTTGGGGGTGAGGTCATTGCACGGAACTTTGCATCTCGCTCTTAGCGTTGGATTGCGCCGCCTTTGTTCGCGTGCGTAAATTGGCTGCAATTCCAATGTCGACGTGCGTGCATTTCTCAGGTGCAAAACCTAACACGCGAAGTGACGTTCCCCCAAACTTGAGATCGAACAGAGTATAGATAAAACTGACCCACAAGAAAACACATTCAAACAAAGACATCAAAACTCATACAAGGAAAACAAAATAGACAACAAGAACATCTCATGACATCAATTAAAGGCACACACAACTTTGTCGTACTTGAGTACGAATTACTTATACTCGAGCACGAATGGAACACCTACAGTAGGAATACCTATAGATGGTAACTATCGCTCCTCTACCAACCCGGTCTTGTCTGAGCTTAATTGGTAAGAGCACCGTGCTAAACGGTCTCTGTATTTGCAGAATAAAAAATGCAGAAAATGCAGAGTACCAAGTGTGTGGTGTC
>JAMKCH010047502.1:0-21959 GCA_023653785.1 Ophioderma brevispina | reverse complement strand
GGTGGTAACAAACCAAAGATGTGACATTAGAACCACCTTCCAATATTTATGAAGATGTAGATGCTGAAGATTTCAGCGAAACTACAAAGGAAAATGCAAGACCATCTAGTGATTATTTGAGTTGTGATCCAGGCTCTCCAAGAGGGATTCGAAGACAGCCTAGTTCCAATACCTCGTGTCAACTTGTGCAAAAATGCACCAATAAAAGGCAATGCGGTTGTGAAAGATGCGAATATGTAACATTGGAACAAACAGGGAAGGCAACTGGTGTTATGAAGCGGGTTGACGCAGCAGATCTTAAGACACGAACACCAGCGAAAAACACATGTGTTTATGAAGATGTAGATGCAGATGTTCAAGAAAGCATTGCCACAAAAGCCTTCGGTGTCTATGAAGATGTGGGATTGAGAGCCATGTTAAGACAAAATCAGGAGCAGCAACAAAACCCAGCGGTTTATGAAACGTGGATTTATGTGAATTTCAAGAAAAAGTTCATCTCCCAAAAAATTCAGCTGTTTATGAAGATGTGGATGAAGCAGATTCAAGAACCTCACTGAAGAAAACACAGTAGATATTCACTCTTGAGCCTGAAATCCACATAGCTATTACACTATGTAAAATAGGAACTGAGGAAAAAAGAGATGATTAACTTGATCCTTATTCAAACAAAAACTACCATACAGAAATGGTACAGGGATAAAGTAATAATAGCACTTTTTTGCCGGGGTTCGGGGGGGGCCATAGCGACCCGGCTATAGAAATCACTGTTTTTCAAAATTGGAACGGAGTCTATTTGTAACTGAAAGTGTTTTTATTTCTGTGTGTTATAATGATTGGGTACGTTCCTGAAAATTTGCTGTATTAATATGAGATGTATGTAAATGAATTTTCAAGGGACAAAAATGACAAAGTAATAGTTAATGTTTCAGGAAAATGTAAAATATACTTCTAGACTCAACTGGAGACTGTGTTTTTCACACATTTTACACTGAATGGAGATACATGCACAACAACCATAGCAACCTGTGGTCAATTCAAAATATGCAGGACACTAGGTGAAGGTCGTGTGTTTTCAGGGATGTCTGTAGCTGTATGTCAACACATTTGGCCATATTGGAAAAACATGTGTAGACTTGCTCCAAGGTCCAAGTCCATTACTATTATTATCATCATCATGTTATGGGTGTTATTAATTACACATTACAGAGGACTGACGGGCGGTCTGGAAGCAATACTTCTTATAATAGACCCTGGTATGCGATGGTCAAGGTAGCTATAGTCCCATATCAGGCTCAGCATTGAAAAGCAAATCTAACAGCTAGCAGCATGCGTATGAGCATTATATATGGAGCATACCTATAGTATTTTGAAGTCTAAATTTACCAAATAATTTTACTTCGAAATCTACATGTATGTTCTCTAGAAATGATTCGAGTAGCTACTTGAATATATTTTACTTGATTTGCGCTGATATTTGAGCTAGTTTTATATTTGTTTGGATCTAATATTTGAAGAAAAACCATTTTAATTATTCTGGGTGTGTATAAACAAACCCAGACCACGACGCAGATTCCGGATTCGAGTATTTAGTAATTTGTGAAAATTGATGATAATCGTATAACAACATGTTTAATACCGTAGCGTATTAAATTTAAAGCTATTTAAAATGCGCGAGTAACCATGGTACCTCCACGGTGTAACATAAAATTTTTCTTTCTGGCTTATATTCGTGAATAAGTTACTACCTCTTCCAAAGTGTGGACAGGCCCAAAATTTTGAATGAAGTGACATTTGCTGAAACCCATTAGAGTCCATTATATTTTTAGCAGTTGTGTAAATAAAAATTTGAAATCAAATGGCAAAAAATATTATTGAAAATTTCGCTGTCTTTGGCAGCGAGGAAGGAATTCTCTGAGCTAAACGTCTTCACTCCTTTGGATTGGTATGTTTATTTATTTCCAGGTTTGGAAATTTTCTTTAAAAAAACTTGGTTTCTCGACCGAGAAACCTCAAAAAATATTTTATAAAAGCTATTTTGTTTTTAAATTTGCAAATCCAGGCTTGCTGATTGGAAAAGCCAGGTTTTTCAAAATCCCTGCCAATCGGGAGAAAAAAAAAGGTTTATCGATTCGAAAAGCTAGGTTTTTGATAAATGCATGCAGTGTATGGGCTAACTGTTAAAATCGAAATTCATGATTCTTTTTTTTTTAAACACAGGTTTATCGATTTGAAAATTATTTTTCTAAACTTGACATTTCATCGAAAAGCTTGGTTCAAGTTATTTATCGGTCGAAAAATCATGTTTTTTAAACACCCTTTTTTATCGAAAAGCCAGGTTTGTTACAAACCGAGCGTATCAAAATTGATAAACCTAATTTGGCAATTTGAAATCCCATATTTTTATTCAGCCATTTCATGTTTTTCGCCGAAAAAGCATTTTTTGTGCATTATTCTTGTCAAATTTGCCACCAAAATAATCTCTAAATATCCCTTTAATAACCATAACATCACCAAATTCATTATTTTATCTATTTCTGGTATTCCCATAAATGTAGTTTAATCCAAAATTGTTGTGTTAAATAAAGTAAAACTCTGTAAATAAACGTTTTCTTGCCCATTCTTTTGCAAATTGCTGCTCCCCCTTTTACAAAGGGTACACATATCAAAACATATACATTTATCTGATATATATTCATTGTTATTTCCTTTATACAGTTTTACCAGAAAAGTGCAACTACCAACTAGAAAACCAAGTGCACTTAACGGCTGACTCAGAGATTTCCTGGGAGGGCGCCCTCATTTTTTCAAACAAAATCATGTTTTTTGCATATACATTAATGCTTGTCCATATACTAATCCAGCTCTGTGACATAGCTAAGCTCACAATCGAAGTCCTTAATATAGAAAATCACAAAACTTTGCTTATTAAAATTCCGGATCCGGAATTTTTGTTATACACAGTATCTTATGGCACGTTAATACTGTACATAAATGTTACTGCATGAAAAGAAAAATCAGATTCATCTCAAACTTGAGCATTTAGGTGACTATCTTTAGTTCTCGTTGACTATTTTAATTAATTACACAAAAAAAAATATTATTTTGAAATCTCTGAATAAGCCTTTAATGTTGTCACTGTATGGCTGTAACTTCTGTAAAAGTCATACCGCGACCCGGCACAGGTTTTTTCAAATACTTGTTTTAAGAGTGTCCCCAATTTTTCAACAATTTTGAGATTTTTGCACGTTGGCTTGGAAATTGGTAGGAAAAACTATTACTGTGAATGGTTAAGTTGCTCGAAAATGTCTATTTGTCGCAAAGCAATTTTGTAATTAAAATAATTAATATCGGCGATGGCCCGATAATTAATCAACGGTGCAGGAACTTTGCGCCATGTACGTGTCTACTCTCATCTTTTAGGTTCCCATTGGATCAGGAAAATCAAAGTTAGAGGTCATTTTCGTGAGGTGGCACAATTTTATAATAGATGACAGAATTTGGCATTTCCAACTTGCCGTTTTCACTCGAAATGCCACTAATGTAGGATTGTGTATGCTTTCAAATATGATAAAACATTTATTATTGTGACGATGAGTGTCCATGACAGAAGATGGACATAGCGCCCTCTAACCGGGTCGTCTCTTGCGTCATTTTAGTAGTTAGGTCATAAGGTCAGTACGAGATTGGAGATGGATGTCGTCAAGTGAAGATGTGAATAAACGGTGGTCTCTTAATAGATATTGCCACGAGTTGCCATTATTTACGTATGAAAACTAAAGAACCCCGAGAAACGCCATATGTGGTGGTAGATTCGTGTACTCCGCTGTGACATGGAAAGTAACTTTTATGCAACTTTTGAAGGACCAAGATGTAGTTCCACTTCATGAGACAAGATCGTCTGCCTGGTGTGCACGATAGACACTGGCAGCCGGCAGGACGGGCCATTGGCCATGGATATGAACTGAGAAAGTTCAGCTTACTTTGCTGCGGCTGTGTTTGCTTTGATTTCTTAATAAGGATTGATTTCGCCAAGGATATAAGTGAATAGAGACAATCACCAGTGCTAATTTTAATTGTGTTGGTAGAACGTTTTTTGTCGTCTCGTGATTTAATCTTTGATTACCAGACTGAGGGCTGGACCAGATGAGTGAATCCGAGCTGATGGAACATAACATGTGTATTTTGATACAACCGTGATCAGCATTCTGAATACTATTAGTGTTTGAGACTACGGAAGTGGAAGTTTTGGTGGACAAGTGGACGTATGTGCCATGAATCGCCGTTTTCCGGGTTTGTCACTGGCCCGTTGTTAGAAATGAGTGAAACTTGCTACATTCGCAAAGTGTCCCCACCCTCTATTTTTTGGGTTTGTGTCTGGGCCCAGAGGACTATGCTATGGATGGTGAAAAACGTAATGCTTCTTCGCAGCTTCCACGCAGCGATCAACTTTGAATTGCTGCTGTGTGGTCATAATCGAACTGAATGTAGGGATCGTCCCATCCCAGAACTGATTTTAAATTGTATGTGGTATTTATGAGGAGAATGTGACATTTGATTTCATTTCAAATCAAACTTAGCAAAAGACAGTGTAGAGTAAGAGACCTTGCAGTAAATAACATGAAACCACCTTTCAAGTACATGCGGCGCGGCGCCCACCTGAAAATGATGAAAATTTTGGTTTTAGCGCGGCCCCCTGCACGTGTACCTGTTTGGTATGCAGATTATTTGCGCGCTGAAATTTTTGTGAAATTTAGGTATGGCTAGCGAAGTGAAAATTGAGGGTTATTGTTCGGAGCCCTAGTCTACATGAATGAAGAGGGGATATGTAAACCCCCAAACCAACCCCAAATCTCCAGCACCAAGTGCAGGCGAGAAAGAAACCAATTAGCCCGAACGGGGAAAGCAACTGCTTCAACCCTGGTTGGGACTCTGATGCAACAATGGCAATTGAAGCAGAGCAGAATGACTTCCAAACACAACCAGGTGGGAAGCGAGAAGGGCCTAAGAGAAGGCACCTAGCGCTAACCCGTCGCCCCCACTAAGCAATGCTTTCCCAAGGTAGAGGAAGATGAATAAAATATTTGTAACCAGGGAGGTGGTGGTGGGAAGCCGTTGCACATCACGGGGATGACAGGCTGAGCATATTGAAGGTTTGAGTAAAACAAAGAGGTATGCCAGTCGGATGATTTTTTTAATACATCCAGTCTATAGTTATGAATATAGCTTAATATCATGGGTACAATGGAAACTGTTCATTGTTGAATGTGCTTTAAGGAACAAAATTTTCATAGGTGTGCCAGGATAAGCAACCATGTGAAATTTGTCAAAATTCATGTACGGAGTGTTACCAACAGGAGTAACCACATAGGTGTTCTGTGAAAAAAAAAAAGTTGGCGCTTGTAGATGCGACCATATGGGTACTCACCATTTGTCACAATTCTGTCCTAAATGGTCGGATAAGAGGCATCATGATCAGTGACTAAAAATTTCTTTCAGGAAAATTATTTCAGGTCCAATTGTGCCCACGTTGTCCAAGTTCAGGTCAAATCGGTTTCCTATTTTTGGGTGAAATCGTCAGCGTGCCCTGCACTGGCTATCAAATTAAAAGCAAATTCAGGATGTGGCTTGTGATTATTTACAAAAATAGTTTGCATTTAAACGATTCATGTGAAAGTGTGGTGATCTGAAATATAAATTAAGGGCGCATTCACTGGGATTTTTTTGTGCCAAATATTTTAGCGTCCAAATTTTATTCAGTAACATTCGGTTGTGTGTGCTACCCTCGTAATTGCCGCTCGTGGGGGGACTGATCACCCCCATTGGAAGCACGAGTTGGGACCGCAGATAGCTGTCGGCATCCTTTGTGGTTCTTACAGATGAACGTACACAAGCAAGTCGCAGCTTTGGGTTGATTTGTAGATCACTCACTCTCAAATGTCAAGTTTGCATGTGAATGTCATAACATGGGGTGATGCATAATTTTTGTGTTGTTAAAAGTAATTGCCAATTGCATTTTTTTTTAAATTTAATATTGGTTGAACAAATTGGGGCACAGTTTCATGTATAACAAGTATTTGGATGCTATTTCGACACACAAAGAATGGATTTCAAATCTGATTGAATTTTTACATGCAGCCAGGTACTTTTTATTCAAAGGGTTAAAGGGGTTAGCAGCGATGATGCGAGATAATCGAAAAAATGTGGGAAAGCATGTTTTTAAGGTATAAGATCAGGGAAAAGGGTGTACAATTCCATATAACTGCTTTAATTAGAAGCAAAACAACCAAATAGTGAAAAAAGTGAAGTACTTGAGGAATACTCAGCAAATTACACATACAGCGACGGCGGTATCAAAATCTGCACTAAAAGCTGATTGTGGTTTACAGTACAGAAGGACAAAGATCAATAATGTTTATGTTTGCGGTCAAATTGTATTGGTATGTTGCACCTATCATGATGAAAATCTGTGATATTCAACGGAAAGGCTTTTTTGATCTCAAGTCGGAATTTGGATACACACGTATAGAAATACAGACTCAGTAAAAAGGAGGCTTGCCTTTCAACAACGGAGTTAAAGCAAACCACTTGAAGGTTGTGTTCGATTCCTGCCAGTAACAAAATGTAAAAATAGGATTTTGCTGATTTTCGATGTTTCGGATTAGCAATCGCTGCTAATCCCCTTAAGGCCAGGTGTAATGACATGCACTTTTCAGATGCAAAAAGTTTGCAACATTTTGCTGTGTCCAGATTTCCAAGATTTAATAGGAGTTTGTGCATGAAAACAAAATTATGGTGCTATGACCTAGTTTTGTTAACAACAATTGTGCCTGCCGAGGTTTTGTGAGTAACTTCAGGTTTAGTCATATTCTTTGCTCGAGTGGTACTCGCTTGGAGGGTGGCGGGTTATGTGACGATGAGCTGTATGCAGAAGATGGACTAGCGCCCTCTAGCCGGGTCGTCTCTTGCGTCATTTTAGTAGTTAGGTCATAAAAGTTCAGCGAGATGGGAGATGGATTCGTCGAGTGAAGATGTGAATAAACGGTTGTCGTCTTAATAGATATGCCAAGGAGTTGCATTATTCTACGTTTGAACTAAGAATCCCCAGGCGAAATCGCCATATTATTATAGAAGCTCGGGAAACTGGCGGCACAGAAAATAAATAAAAGACGAAAAAATACACGGTCTCAAACCTGGAGCCTCTCGCTTTCTAGGCGTGAGTAATACCACGCGGCCAACAGAGGACTGTGGTGATGTGGATACCAGTGAACGAGCACTATGTATTTCCGGTCTTTACTTTCAGAGTTTCAAGCATGTAGTTCATATATGCTTCGACTACACGCGTAATTGCTGCACGCACTTCCATCTATTACCCAGTAAGGATTGGTGGAGCTTTGACCTAAACCCAATCAAATTTCTTGGTAACACGAATTAAACACTCCCACTGAATAAGAATCTCTTTAAAAAATGTGCTAATTATTGCTGAAAGAGACACTGGCACATTTGAAAAATAGTGCGCCTCAAGATTTTTCAAAATCGATATTTTTGCATGGTTTGTAAGGCTTTTATATTACAAAAAGCCCTCACCCGAAAATGATTAAGCCAAAATCAGTTCCTTATGGGTAAACAGAACTATTTATAATTTAACGTCGCTGGCGATGCAAAAATTCAGCAGACGGACGGGAAAATGGCGTTAACCACAAGAACACGCACGCTTGCAGTTTCCCACGCTATGCCCACTGTTGACCGGTCTATAACCTTTGTGGTTTTTATATCAGTGAGTACGAGTCAAAATAATATGTAATATACACATTTATTGATTAAAGTTATGGAAAATTAAAAGGTGGATACAAATTACCTGGATTCTTTTCCTCATATCAATGTCCCTATATGTTTTGGGTATGGTATTTTAGGTGTAAGGTATCTCTTCTTCCAAGGGCCTCGACTATCATTTGGGAGCAAATTGAAGAAAAATTTCATATTTTCTGAAAATGTGCCCCAGTTGCCGCTTTAACAAGGGTACAGTAAATGGGGGCTATACCATTTGATGTGCTCTATTGAAATTATAGTCCAATGGCAAAAATGTGATGGTAGATTTTTAAAATTATTATTATAGTTATTGGTAGTAAATAGTGAATGTGTGGATTAAAAGATGGTCAAGTAAATAGATTCCGGATTACATTAACTGTTTAATTCCAATATAAGAGATTATCATAAGGGGGCTTATATATATATGATGCCAAGGACACAGAAATGAAATTGTTGGCAAAAAATTATTGCCTAAAGTATAGTTGATGAAATTGGACATCCATTGATATGTACATTTCTGAGGGAAGCTTAGTCCTCTTCACCCAAATAATCAGAATTTAATTCTAAAACCACTTCCCTGACCATGACCAGCACACCTTTCTCACTTGCCTTGAACATCTAGTCATAGAGTTTCCATTGGACTGAGGGAAGCTGAATATCACGGCTAGCCACTTAAGTTACTACAAAATACTGTGTAGAGCAAGTTACAATGAGAGTTATGTTGCAAACTGGCATCTAATGTAAGTATGGATACACTATTGGCTACAAAAATGTATATTTGTGTTTTATTTTTTGTGATTGATAACAAATATGATAAGCCATGTCTGTCTCTCTATCTATCTCTCCAAATCTGACGGGCAGAAAAATATTTTAGGGTCTATTTACTTACAATTATTTCACAAAAACTAGAAAAATTGTTTGGCATACAAAATATTATAAAAAGTTTTTTATTTTTTTTATTTTTTTTATTTTTTGCTTTTTTGGAGAAAAAAATTTTTGTAATTACCTATAGAGATCATTATTTTTATACAGCTCTGGTCACAATATGGCATAAGCTAATTGTATATTGCTACAAGTATATGTCCCACAGACAAGGTCCTTCTGCTTTAACCAAATTTTATTCAAACCAATAGCCAGTCTGGAGACGAAAATTATATGAAATGCTCTTTGATGGGGGGGGAAAAAATAATAAAAGTGGTCCGATACACAAAATATCAACTCAGACCAAAGCATTACTGCTGAGTATGGAAAGTCAGGCGAAAATAGAGTATAAAAAACAATTTAAAGGAAAATTTATCAAAGAACTAGACAAGGAAACCAGATGGCATTGTGGCCTCTAAGTTTTTCATCCGAGAGGTCATTTAATGAACATGTGCCCTCTCAACAAGATACAATTAAACTTCATAGATAATGTGAGATAAATAAGTACTCAAGAACTAGACAATAATGCAAGAAGCAGCATGTGGAAATTGAATTGAAATATCTAAATTAGTCAGGAAATTAAACCTTATTCACTTCGCGGCGTTTTGCTTTGATTTCACAACATCATACTGGAGCGTTTGATCTAGCTACTATGGCACTTTTCGATTGAAAAAGTTTGCAAAATTTTGTGGCTTGTGTCCAGATTCAGGATTAATAGGATGTTTGTGCATGAAAACAAAATTATGGTGCTATGACCTAATTTTTGTAACCACAATTGGTGCCTGCAGAGTTTTTGTAGGAACTTCCAGTTTAGGGGTCACAGTCTATGCTCGGTGAGTCTCCGTTGAGGGTGGCGGGGCTATCTGTGACGATGAGCTTGTCCCTTCAAAGATGGACTCGCGCCCTCTAGCCGGTCTCTCTTGGCGTCATTTTAGTAGTTTGGATAAAGTTCAGTAACGAGATTGGAGATGGATGTCGTCGAGTGAAGATGTGAATAAAAACGGTTGTCTTTCCTTATAGATATTTGCCAAGCGAGTTGCATTTATGTGCTACAGTTTGAACTAAGAATCCCCAGGCGAAATCCGGCCATATTTATAGAAGCTCGGAGAAACTGGCGAGCACAGAACTATAAAGACGAAAATACACTGTCCTCAAAACTGGAGCCTCTCTCTTTCTAGGAGGCTTAGCAATACCACTGGGCCCAGAGGACTGTGTTAAGGTGGATACCAGTGAACTAGGCACTAATGTATTTCCAGTCTTCTTTCAGAGTTTCAACGCGTGTCCATATATTTTTCGATACCCTAGCTAATGCTAGTGCTGCACCAGTCGACTATCCATCTAATTACCCAGTAATGATGGGATGGAGCCTTTGGACCTAAAACCAATCAAATTCCTTGTTAACATAATAAACCACTCCACTGAAAATACTCTTTAAAAATTTGCTAGTATTGCTTTAAGAGACACTGGCACCTTGAAAAATAGTGCGCCCCTCACGATTTTTCAAATCGATATTTTGTGCATGTTTGTAAGGCTTTTATTATACAAAAGCACCTCCACCGAACATGATTCAAGACCAAAATCGCTTCCTTATGGGTAACAGAACATTTTATATTTAACGTCGCTGGCGATGCAAAATTCAGCAGACACGACAATGGCGTTTTAAACAAGAACAACCGCACTCTTATGCATGTTTCCACGCTATGGCCCCCCCACTGTTTGGACCGTCTATAATAACCTTTGTGGTTTTTTTCATATCAGTGAGTACGAGTCAAAAATACTCATGTAATATACACATTTATTGATTCAGTTATGGAAAACTAAAAGTTGGCCTACAATTACCTGGATTCTTTATCCTCATATCAATGATCAATGTCCCCTATCTGTTTTGGGTATGTTATTTTATGTGTAATATTAATCCTGTTTCTTCCAATGGCCTAGCTATCATTTGAGAGCAAATTGAAGAAATTTCATATTTTCTGAAATGTGCCAGTGCCCGCTTTAACAAGGTCAGTACATGGGGTGCTCTACTCTACCATTTATGTGCTCTATTGAATTATAGTCCAATGGCAACATTGATTGGTAGATTTTACAATTATTATTATATTTATTTGATGTAATCTAGTGAATGTTTGGAGTAAAGATGGTCAAGTACAAATTACGTTTCCCTCCTCCGTTTTACCTTAATTGTTTAATATTTTCCAATATAAGAGATCTATCATAAGGGTGGGCTTATATATATTGTCTGCCAGACACAGAAAATAAATTGTTGGCAATAAATTATTTGCAAATCTAGTTGATGAAATTGGACATCCATCTGATATGACATTTCTTCCTTTCTGGGGAGATAGTCCGCTTCACCCAAATAATAGAATTTAATATAAAAAAAGAAAAATTAAAAAAAAAAAAAAACACATTTCTACTTGCTTAATCATCTAGTCTAGAGTTTCCATTGGACTGAGGGAAGCTGAATATCACTGCTATGCTACTTAATTTAACTACAAATACTTGAGAGCAAGTTACAATGAGAGTTATGTTGCAACTTGCATCTATTTTAGTATGGGATCACCTATTGGCTACAAAAATAGTATATTTGTGTTTTATTTTTGGTGATTGCATACAAATAGGATACAGCCCTGTCTTTCCTCTCTCTCCTCTCTTCCAATCTGACCGGGGCAGAAAATATTTAAGGGTCATATTTACTTACAATATTTCACAAAACTATAAAATTGGTTTTGGCATACAATAGAATAAAAGGGTCAGGTATAGTAATTTATTCAATTTTCTTAACATTATCTGTATTTGAAAAAACTTTTTTGTGAATACCTCTAAGCGATCAGTATTTTATAACAGGCTCTTGTCACATATGGCATAAGCTAATTGTATATTGTCCAATGTAATATTTCCCATCAGACAAGGTCCTTCTGCTTAAAAAAACCAATTTTTATCAAAAAAATAGCCAGTCTGATACAAAATTATATGAAATGCTCTTTGAGTGGTGGGAGAAAAAATAATAAAAGTGGTACTTATTACACACAACATATCAACTCAGACTCATACCCGAAAAGCATTATTGTGATATTGAAGTACAGGCAACCCATATGGATTACAAAAACAATAAAGGAAAATTTACAAAGAACTCGACAAGAAACCATATGGCTTGTTGTCTCTTAGTTTTTCATCCGAGAGGGTCATTTATAACTGTGCCCTCCTCTCAACAATAAATACAATTAAACTTCATATAGTGTGAGATAATACGTACTCAAGAACTAGTACAATAAATGTCAAGAAGCAAGCAGTTTGAAATTGAATTGAAATCTCATAAATAGTACAGGAAAATTAAAAATTAATCCTTATTCACTCCCTTCGGCGCGTTTTGCCTTTGAATTTCACAAACATCCTACTGAGCGTATTGCTCTAGTACGACTTATGTTTCGTTAAATAACCTCCCAAAAATATTGAATTATTAAATAGCAAAATCCTACTGAGCGCTTTGCTCGCGCCCCTTTTTGGCTTTGCCTTCAAGTTGTGCAAACTCAGAAGACTGATAATATAGCACAATTCTACTGCGTCGTTTGCTCTCACTCTTTTGGCGTTTGCCTTTATATAATAGCAAAAGTCTACGGACGTTTTGCTCTCGCCTCTTTGGCGTTTGCCTTAATAATAATGCACAATTTCAACGGAACTTTTTGCTCTCGCGCCTTGTGGCGTGTGGCCTTCAAGTCTAAATTATATAATAATAATAGCCAACTGTAACGGAGCGTTTGCTCACGAGCGCTTTTTGGCGTTTGCCTTCAAGTCTGAATTAATATAATAATAATAGCACAACTTTCCGAGCGTTTTCTCTCGCGCCCTTTTGGCGTTTGCCTTCCAGTCTAAATTAATATAATATACGAATAGCACACCTCTAGCGGTCGTTTTGCTCTCCCCCTTTTGCGTTTTGCCTTCAAGCCTCAATGAATATAATAGTAATAGCACTTCTACGGAGCGTGTGCTCGCGCCTCTTGGCGTTTTCCTTCAAGCTTCCATGAATATTGCTATCGAGCGTTTGCTCTCACCCTTTGGCATGTTGCCTCAAGCATCCAATAAGTCAATATACTCACTGGGAGTTAATAATCTATCCCAATTTGGCGTTTTCCTTCCAGATTGTTCACAAAACAGATTAATTGACTATCCTATACTCGAGCGTTTTGCTCTAGCTCCTTTTGGCGTTTGCCTAAAGTTTGCTAATATCCCACCAGAGAAAAATATATAAAAAATACATTAACAAGAAAACAGGACCGTGTTTAACATTATCAAATTTACAAAAAAACGGGTAGCATAGCACACACAGAGCACACGACCCGAATTAAAGGAATAAATTAAACTGAATATGAGAGGTTGGGAGGGCCGGGAATTTGGTCGGTACACAGGTACAACTACCCGACTCGGATGAAAACAGAAGCATAATGACGCAAAAACAAGCCTTCGCAAATGAACAACTGTCAAGACCGCGAACCCGAAAGGGCGGGAGCCGCAACATGTGACCAAGGCAAAACGCATCATGTTGCACGGAGACACGAATGTCCAACACTTCGATAAACTGTTATGTGTTTAACGACGCTACGCGTTGCCAAACATAAACTGCATAAAAGATACCAGGAACCAGATGGCATTGTGGCCTCATTAGTTTGCCCAGCGAGGTCATTATAAACACTGTGCCCCTCTCACAATATCCAATTACCTTCATATATAGTGTGAGATAATACGTACTCAAGAACTAGTACAATAATGCAATAACACATGTTTGAAATTGAATTGAAATATCATAAAGAGTACAGGAAATTAAATCCTTCTTCACTGCGCGCGTTTGCCTTTGATTTCCACACATCCTCCTGAGCGTTTGCTCTAGCTCCTACTTATGGTTGAGTTAAGATATTCCAAAATAGTTGATGAATTAAATTAGCAAATCCTACTGAGCGTTTTGCTCGAGCCCCTTTTGGCGTTTTGCCTCAGTTTGTTCATCAATCAAATGACTAATATATGCACAATTCAATTCTACTGAGCGGTTCTCGCGACGCTTTGGCGTTTGCCTTGATAATAAGATCAACAATTCTACGGAGCGTTTTGCTCTCGCCTCTTGGCGTTTGCCTTAATAATAATAGCACAATTTTACGGAACGTTTTGCTCTTCTCGCGCCTTTTGGCGTTTTTTTGCCTTCAAGTCTAATTAATATAATAATAATAAGCACAACCTTTACTGAGCGTTTGCTCACGCCCTTTTTGGCGTTTGCCTTCAGTCTAATTATATAATCATATAGCACAACTTTACGGAGCGTTTTGTCTCTCGCGCCTCTTGGCGTTTTGCCTTCAAGTCAATTAATATCAATATATAGCACACTCTAAACGGAGCTTTTTCCTCTTCCCCCTTTTGGGCGTTTGCCTTCAAGGCCTCATGAATGTAATAGACGGCACACTTTCTACGGACGGGTGCTCTCGCCTCTTTGCGTTTGCCTCCAAGCTTCCATGAATATTTCTATCGAGCGGTTGCTCTCACCCTTTTGGCATTTGCCCTCAAGCATCCATAATTCAATTAGACTTTCATAGTGTTAATAATCTATCCCAATTTGGCGTTTGCCTTCAGATTTGTTTTCAACACAACAATTAAATTGACTATCCTATACTGAGCGTTTGCTCTAGCCCTTTGGGCGGTTTGCTTAAAGTTTTTGCAATAATAAATCCAAAAATAATGCCCTACACGAAACGAACGCAAATTTACATAAAAGGCCGCCAAACAAGTTACTATGGACGTAACTTGCTTCTCTCTCTCCCCCCCACCCCTTTTTTTAAAATTTGCGCAGAACCAAGACTAAAAAGGGAGCCAAATCATACACAACAATAGGCGGAGAAAGAGAGTAAACATACGAAAACAACACATACCCATGCAATGTCGCACAACACTTACACATACAACCATGCACGATCTCACTCTACAATGAACGTAAGTAAAACATTAGCATATATTTGGCAGCGCCAACCGTAGAACGATAAATAAGTAACACAGAACGCTTACCTATAACTCCACCAAAATTTAGCTGTTAGATAACAATTGAAAAGCATTTAGTCATGAACGCAAAAGTGGGTAGAAAAAACAAGAATTCGGAGACCTTAAGATGGACAAAACCGAATGAGCAATATAAAAGTTGCACAAAGCTGAACTTCGAAGAAAGGGGATACCATATTGAACTACTACCACGCGCTCAAAGCAAATGTATTCAAAACTAGGTTTACTTATAAGTTGCATGACTTCTGATATTTAGCCTTCCGAAAAAAATAAAATTCTTCTACAAATAAAACAGAACGTCCTCGGCTGTTTGCAGCACTCCGACAAGCGGCCCACCATCATAAAAACGTTATAAAGCTATCTGTTACATTCGATTACAAAGAACCCCCCGACACCTACCATCACAGAAGACTTCGGCCCGGTTACCATTCTCTACATGGTGAACCACATATCCATCCCAGGCCTCGGCGCTTCAATCCACAACAAAGTCTGGAAGCCCCTAGAGGTTACCATTTACTCCGATATCACCAAGTCGCTAACAAAGTTAACACATACAGTACTCATCGTATCCTCATATCATCCGCACTCAGGAACACCTCCTAAATGAGCAGTCTTATCACATACAAATATGGCTCAGCGTCGCGCTCTACCATTATCAATACTCAGCCACCCACTGTTTCCAGCTATGGGTAGTAATGTATCACTCAGTTTTTTAAGCCCAACTTTTGCTTTTTTTCCATCTTTGGTCCTGTACTGTTTGTTAGATAATTCACTTGACTGCACTGCACAGTTAACCATCCAGGACAGCAAGATTTGCTTCTGAGTATATATCTATATCACGTTATCAGTATCAAGTATGAACTAAAGGGTCCGTGTTACGCAGCACTGAATAGAAGCCACACCCCGAAACGTAGTAATTCATACTATGAACAATCCTGACACCACCATACCATTACGAACGACTTGTGGACACGAACGAACGAAACGATAGCTTATAATGAATCCCTAACCTGTTCCAAGACGGCCCATAACCAATCCTTACCTACTGACACCTTGCTAAAATATTCAACTACTATGCAAAGAAATTGAAACAACAGAAACGGGCAGCCAGAATCGCCGCAACACTAAATTACAACAAAAGCTGACACCCTGGTGGCGCTGATTTCAATGGCTCACGGAAACAATAAATCCAAAACTGTACTTAAACCTATTCATAACCCTTCACAGCTGCTGTTTATGGATCAAGGCACGCTCCTCTCCTTGACCAGTTTAACCAAATGGCTTGCCCATTTGAGACCTTTGACCGGGCTTATACACGAGCACAAGAAACCAAGAATCCTCCGTTGATAATACTTAAAAATCCATACCTCTTTTCACACCGCCACTCCCCGCCACTGCTGCTCGCCGACACTACATAACAGCAAACTCACTCCCACCCACGACCACCGAAAAAGGATTAACCAGCGTTTGCCCATTTACCAATAACCAAACAGAAAATCAAATGCAAGCGACACGTGACAACACTAGCACTTAAACACCTTTAACTTGGACCCCAATTGGCCGAAAAACAACATAATAAAAGAGGGGCCTAATACCAAGCAAAGCTATCTTTCAAGCAACCGAACTCTGCCCAACCGACTACACACACGCATCATACATAACTACCAACGACGCCGAGAACCCAACCTTAGCCTAGCCGATGAAATAACGCTAGAAAAAGAATGATGGAACACATATTCGAGTCCGACGCCGAAACTGACAGCGAACAACGGAACTATTCCCAAGAAATCTTAGAGATATTGAAAGGATTTTTTTTTATTTTTTTTTTGAATTGGGCATTTTATAGATGGACACCTTAAGTCTACCTGGCCCTACACAATTCAGAACAACTAAATTCCGAGTAACAAACAATAACAAAACGAGCCCAGACAAAACTACTTACCTAGAAACATACAACGAACTGATAAATATGCTGCCTTCTCGCGCCCGTCAGCCTGTAAAAAAAGGGGTTGAGTTATTGAATTAAAATTGAAACAGGTAATAAGTGTAATAAATCTCAGCACAACTAAAACTAGGTAATGAAGGATCGAAGAGTTCAAATACAGAGTGAAGATGCATGATACAAGTGCACTTGATGAAAAACACTAGATTGAAAGCAGACGCCGCACGAACGCACAAACAAATGATGCCCACACACATACACCCACAATATACGGATCATGGCCCAACATAACACTAAATAACAATCCAAACTTTACACACAAACCACAACCGATGTACATTGAACGCACGAATTCTCCAAAATTTATTTCAAGAACACCCCACATCAAAATTTATACCAACAACAGTAAGATGGAAAAGAGAACCACATGGTTTAATTGAAAAACTTACATTGGAACATAGAATAAGAGCTGAACACGAACGGATGCATTTTGAGTGGGTTGGGAATATGGCTAAGGTGCTTAAACATACAAAAGAGAATGGAATTTCTGGAATCACATATAGAAACAAACCTAAAAACAAGAACGATATAAAAGAACATTACTCCACGTTAGTAAAAATACAAAACGAACCTGAAAACATGTCTATTCTTATTGAATAAACAAACAGCAGTACACAGGAGTTCACAGAAACAAAGACAGAAGAAATAACATGTGGATGGCTTAAACATAATTAGTAAACAAACAAATAGCAAAATTGTGGACGCACAAAAGGAGGGAAGTAAATAACAACGCCCACAAACCCGACAATCCATAATCCGTAGAACATTAAACTTTGTATTATCCGATACAAGGGATCATTTGATTGGGTGAAACCTGACAATGAAAAAACAAGGATCAGCAATACCTGCATGCGGTATAAAAAGAAAGAGGATGTGCACACTAAATGGCACACCACAAAACCTTAAGTATAACATTTCTAATGGAATGATTGATCCAAGAACCACTACCGCTATCCAATGAACCATTAATATCATTTGATTGCCGATACCAAGTTAAAGATTGCGCTTTACAGTCTCGCCATCTCACCTTGCGGAATAAGATTGTTAACTAATTAAACATGAGCAAGACAATGTAACCCATCAGCGGACAAAAGACTAAATATTACCAATTGAAAAGGGACAAAGGAAAGAAAAAACACACAAACAAAACGACAAACGTACTATAAACATTTATAATGATTAGCGATCCAATGAACACTATTCCTTAACAGTAATTGCATTAAAAAAATTTGAATGCTGAAACCCGCTACCAAAGCCAAGAATTACACAATCACGCCGCTTTCATGTGGTAAAATGGATACTATAATAAAGCTTGTGGAACACCCCCGTTTAAACCTTCAATGCATACATAGGCCTATAAATTAGCTACCAGAATGTTAGAGACACAAAGAAGTACTCACAACAAAAACGACAGGCATTTATAATGCAGATATTGATCCAAGGATCAAACCCTTAACAACGGCTGCATTAAAATAATGATTGCTAATACCTGATACAAAATAAACATTACCACCCAGTCCCTCTGCTTGAAGCTGCATTACTGCTCACCATGGATCACGAGAGAATACTTAGGCGTCGATTGCGATTAAACAGCTTGCATTAATCGTTGAAATTAGCTTCAGGACCAAAAAGAAAAACCCAAATTACATCATGTCCAACGCTCCTCTTGAATCACTCAGAGTTGCTGTTCCTCGTTAAGAGGTCCATAAACAAGATTGTCGAATTCCACCCCTCAATTCCACCGCGTTTACCTGATTACTTACGGCAAAGTGTTTCGGCATACTAATCCGATGTAATGCATGCACCGTCTTGAACACTGTCCATGATGGTTGAGTCGCGTACCACGTTAGGGCTGACTGCCTTGGAGGTAATAATAAACAACATCCAACCATTGCGACGCAGTTCCCCCGCGTATCGCGGAAATGCTATCCCAAGTTCACAGAGTCATTGGACGATCCACAACACGAATTCATTCGACAGCGACACAGTACAACAATCCAGCGATGGTGAAATAGAAATATGCTTAGCAAAAGAGCAGTCCAAACACTAATATTACGACCGCCCCCATTTCGCGTACTGCGTCTTCATGGTAAAGTTGCACAATAACTGTTTCTGTGCAATTAAGATATCCACGGAAATTCCTTCCTTCCTCAATCCAGTTATAGTTAGCGTAAGCGTAAGACTGGTAATGAAACGGTTTGAATAACTTATTTCCTAGAGTTTTTGCACTCACTGACCCTGACGAACTCCGTTGATTTCAATCCATTTTCTTGCAACTTCCCATATTCCGCTACCCAAAACGGGGCTAAAGAAGAGTCTCCACAATCGCGCACCACGAACCACTCCCCCCCGTAGAACCGATCCATCTTGAGAATGACTATAATTAAAAGTCCAAGAACAAGGCGGCGATGATAATAAAATCCACTGGTCTAAGGGGTATAAGACGACGCAGTTACGCAAGATATCACTCACAGCATAACATGAGATGAACTAAGAATTGAATTTTCGGTACACAAGTAACACGACCTACTCGGCATGAAACAAGAAGGCCAGAATGACGCCAACACAAGCCTGCGCAATGACTCTACTGGCAAGACCCCCCCGCGAAACCCGAAAGGCGGATCCCACATGTGACCAAGGCAAAACAGCATCGTGTTGCAAGGAGACACAATGTCCAACCTTCGATAAAACTGTTTATGTGTTTGACTACGGCTACGCCTTTGCAAACATAAACTGCATTATATTACCAAAGATTCCTAACTTTGAAACCAAGTCTGTTATAGCTATAATCTGTTTTGTTACTGGGAAAATTGACATGAGAATAACTTATTTTTTAAAAAAATTGCCTAGAAATTGATGTCATGGTCAAATTTTTTATATGTCAGAAAGCTTCTTTTTCTCATTTACCCTGTGAAATCTTAGGGCTAAAGATTTTGGTTTGAATGGTATTAGGTGCAAAATGTGCCCTATTTTGGTCTGGCTGGCTGCAATACACAAAAAGGCACTGTACTTGAAGTGTACTTGCCCAAAACATATTCCTAACATGGCGTGTTTTGGACTGATAAAAAGTACACTTAATACAATCCTGTACTTACCAAAATTCTCAGTACTTCTTTTCAGACAATCCGAGAAAGTCAATAACAGTATTCAAGGTCCTGTACTTAAGATTGTTCTTTGGCATGTTCAGCATTCAATCTTTACATCTCATAAATGTAAGTAAACATATATGGGCCATTTCATGATTAGTTGCCACTTTTTTTAATTTTATCTTTTCCTTCCTAGCATGTTCAAAATTTGGATCAGAGTATCATTAATGTGGTTTTTCCATTCCTCTCTCCCTATGTTGGGGCCTAACTCCCATAGCTAACCAACTTGCTCCTGTCCCAAGTTTAGGTGTTGTGATATCATAACATCCCTAAAATGACCATTTCTGGTGGCAACCTGGAAATTAAGGTTATTTTTGTCAGCTGCCATTCTTCAACCCCCATTTTCCCTATTCCTCTACTTTATTTTTTGTTGGAGAATAGTCCCACTTTGTATTAGATCAAAATTAAGGATAGCTTTTCCTTGTATAAGTATGATATGCACGCAAAATTCAGGTGTGGATGCGACAATTGTCCCGTTCACTTTTACACACACTTTTAAAGTGGGTCTTAAAAACAAACTCAATTATTTCTTGTTAACAAAATATGTCAATTGATAATTAAATGTCCCGATTTTTGGACTAAAACATTGTTATGCCTCACTACTAATTTTTGGTTACAGAAAATGGAGCACTCATTTCCGTTCATTTATTTTGTCCCACTCCACAATTAATTTAAATTTAGAATTTTGTTATTTTATTGATTTTGTTTTTTTGTATAATTAATTTGAAATACACTTGGAAGAGCTTTATACTGGTACCTCCCTACAAATTAGGATCATACGATCTTTATGGCTGGGCAATCTTTTCATTGTCCGTTCACTGTTGGTCACAACATCCGTCACATCCAAAACAACTTTCTTTCACTGCTCAAATATAATAATCATTATGTAATACCCAATTTTAGTTCTTTTTGTTAGAAGCTATTGGTGTCAATAACAAGCACAATGAGTTAGTGTCCTATATACTATCCTCTTTCATGAATGCGACTCACTACAAATGTGTCCATCACACCCTTGGTCACAATCCATCAAAGGATAGTTTTTGGATAAAAATGCCTATCTAACCATCAACTCCCAACCTGTTTGATTGGCTTTTTCACACATTGTATGGGTTATATTTTTATAATGTCATTAAGGGTTGCTTGATGTAGATTCAGAACGCATTTCCATTTAAATTTTTCATTAAACACGTCTTTTTTTAGCCTTGCTCAGTTGCATGGGTTATGAACATAATTGAAGCAAGAGGCCAGAAAAAACATTTTTAAATTAAAAAATGTAATGTGATAGGTTCCTTGTCAAAAAATTCGTTGGACTAACTAAAAAACATAATTCTTCAGATTAAACAACTACCTGATAGAATGAATTGTCCGTTTGTCCAACGAACAATGTCACATCCACACCCCTAAAACTAGCCAATATACGGCTCATTCCCAATAAAAGTGTTTTGAAATATCTACTGTGTTGTAGGAACCCATAAAATGTTCAATCTTCAAGCATTCTTTGGTTGAAAACACTTTTATTCAACATCATTAGTTGTCCGTTTCACATTGTAATATGTCACCTCCAATTTTACAAAACATTGAATTCAACTATCTATTTTCCTGGCCAGCTGGCATTATTTGTCCTCTATTTACCTATACCAAGAGCTTTAAACCATTGAATTACAGAGCCATACATTTATTATTTTCAGGTGAATTAAACATTAGTAGTCAATTCCCATTTTGTCACAAATACACTTGGGTCATTCCATGCCAAACCCAAGGTGTGAACCCACCCTCACTCAAGATTGTTGTTGAAATGCATCAAAGTACATTTTATGGGGCTACAGAGAAGGTCAAGAACAATTCAAATTCCATTCTGTTTTGAAGTTATGGGCTCTCAAGTTTTACGACTCTGCTATAAAATGTGATTCAGTCATTAAAAAAACTTTGATATCAGTAGTTGCTTTTGTTTATTGATGCAACAAGTGGCAAGTAGAAATTTCTTTGCAATCTCCTAGTAAAATAGGGCCCTCAAATAGTTGCCAAGGTGCAAAATGGACTAAAAT
>JAMKCH010047501.1:0-11560 GCA_023653785.1 Ophioderma brevispina | reverse complement strand
TGGGAGAATGAGGGAGCAGCTGTGACATCGGGACGATTCCCGATGTTTCGACCGACAGGGGAGGCAGGAAAGAGGGCCCCACTGCACCTCTGGTCTAACCTGTCCCGACGCCCCGAGTTTTCTTCCCCATATATCTAATGCATAAGCACCAAGAATATACCGATGCGCGGTGGCGAGCGCGGTGGCAGCATCAGTAACACACACACACACACGTTTATATGCATTCGAATGTAATGGGAGAATAGGAGCGCCGTGACAGCGGACGTGATTCCGATGTTCAGACCGAAAGTGAGCATGAAAGAGGGCCCTACTGCGCTCGGGTCTAACCTGTCTGACGCCCGAGTTTTTTCCTATATATCTAATGCATAAGCCCCAAGAAAATACTGATGCGCGGTGGCAGCGCGTGTGGCAGCTTCCTAACACACACAACAACACCACACGGTTTTTGTTAACCCATCCCTGTCTCGTGAACAAGTTTTTAACCCCAGTTGTGTTCACACAGTCCCTGTTCTCGTGAACAATTTTACACCAGGAGGTTCCAAGCATAGTTTGCGTGACCCGGCTGCCAAAGGAGGCGAAAACCATGAAACAAACAGAGGTGGGGCAATCCATGCCTGGAACATGCGTTTCAGAATGCCAACAGCCTGAGGCGAACATACCATTACAAATCAAAAAGAAAATTCGCCTCAAACTCCAACTCCCCCTTCGAATAAAATGAACACAAACACTTACAATAACTAATAAATATCATAACAACCCTTACAAATATAAACATAAATCTATTAATAATAAAACTAACATTCAACAAAAACTAGGCAACAACTCCGATAAAACATTAATATTGTCAGCGTATCCTGCACATGCGCATGGACAAGGGGAGTGGGAACCTCCCCTACAAAACTTGGTATGCGCCGCAGAAAATTCAATTTTACAACGCCTTCGGCAATTCAATACAGACGATGCGCATACAACCTTGAACGAATGGATTTGTACTTAAACGTAAAATAATAATCACAGGACACCAGTCAACATCAGTGCCTGATTCTTTGCTCGTGTTGTTATTCGAACGTATATTTTATCTAGGTTTCGCTATTAAAAAATCGCGCTTTCGACGGCCGCGTTCGCTACTACAACAAACACATACGTGAGTATTGACTCTGATATCTTAGGTACGGGGTTACACATGCGACAAACACAAAAACAAACGGGAAAATAACACACTTCTAGGCCGATTTTGCTTACGAAATTCATTCAGCTTGAAGAGCACATCCCACACTTTCACACGACCAATTTTGAACAAATATGCTCAATCGAGGGTAACGGAGATAGGCCTAGACTTTTTCGCCCGCTCTGCCGAATCGGTACGATTAGATTAGCTTCACTCATGAAGCTAAAAATATAAAAAGGATTTGGCTAAAAATATAAAAAGGATTTGGCAAAAAAAAAATGAATTTTAGTGGAAAGAGCAGGAATTAAACTCACCATCATAAACGTGAATAGGATAGTTGCAGATTAACCCTCCGTCACAAAACAGTTCCTGCGCACCGTGAAGTGTGTATTTTACTGGTGCAAGTACTCCTTTAAAAGGAAAGTAAAAGAATTGATTTTCATTTAAGTCTCACTCCTTAAGATTTAAATTTAAAAAGTGAAACATAGCATTATTGTCAACTCAATGAAATTTAAATACTTAAATATACCAAATTTGCCCCTCCCCAAAAAAATAAATACTTACAAAGGTAATTTAAGTGTAAGAGAGAATAAGCAGAAATCTTTTTCATATATCATAGAACGACAACCAGGAATGTCAGTAAGTAAGATAAACCACCACAGCTCACTGAGAGCATAGAATGAAACAACATCACAGTCATGGCCTCATGGGCATCTCAGGCAGAATTAAAGGTACCAGGAAATGCAAATAGAATTGATGTGGTTTGTGTCAAGTCTACAAGGAGGGACAAGAAAGCATTAAATATTTGGGTTGGTGATGACATCATTAGTGAAACTATTGACTTTTCAGAGAGTAATAGAAAATTCCAAGTGACTAGTGTGGAACTATTCATGACACTGACTGAAAATCAATAGTTTCACTAATGATGTCACTGGTAGTGTATTCTTTTTTCTGGCCCTGTTTATTGGAATGGAATGCCCAAAGATTTAGAGTAGGTTTGTTTATCATCTCATTTCCTGGGACATTTAAAGGGAATACAATTAAAAGACTCCAGATGTTTATGTTTATGGAGGAATTCAAACGAGCCAAACGGAGTCATGCCATACTCAGAAAGCAAATAGCAAAAGAGAATACACATTTGTGAGAATAATCAAACTCCAATTAAGGCGGGAGTTTTCGTAACCTGACCCATCTGACACATTTGTTCTGACACTTATGAATTCGGAAACCCTTCACGGAATAACGCGCAGGTTTATTCCGTTAAGGTTTGCGAACTCAGATGTGTGTCAGAAAAAAAAGTGTGTCAGAAAAAAAAGTGTGTCAGAAAAAAGTGTGTCAGATGGTTCAGGTTAGGGAAACTCCCAATTAAGACACCATGATCAAACTACGACATACATACAAATCTATGGACCATGTAATAACAGACATGAGGACATTTCCAGAGAGAGGCGCCCTCAATATTTTTGAACCCAGTTTTTTTGCATATTTGGAATGCTTACCAATGTATTAGATCACGCCTGAAGTGAATAAACCGAATACGCCGTCTTTATATAATAAGATGATGATTTAGTCATTTCTGTCGAGCACGACAGAAATTCAAAGCATGGTTTCCTATAGGGACGATTAGAATAGCAGGCAAGTTCAAAACAAGGTTTGCGGTTTTCTTTCGTGCTTGTTTGTCCAATATAAACTCCTCAAAAAAAGTTTGGAAACTTTTTTCAGACATGCATTTCTCATTTAATTGAAAATTTTATTACATTCTATTGCATGTCAGTGAAAAGCTCAGTTATTCTCCTGTACAATGACACCAAAATGATAAGAATTGATTTCTTCATGGTTAAGTGACATTCCTTTGAATACTGGTAGGTCTGAGAGAGAAAGTGCCAAATTTCAGTATACATGTACTCAATTTAGGATTGCTTAAATTAAGAGGATTAGGTTAAACAGAATGTGCCCAAATTGATGAGTTTGCTGATTTCATTCTCAAGTTACGATTCCTAGCACGATGCGAACGGGCATTATCGTCTTGGAGTACTGCATATCGTCCCAGATTGAGGACATAAGAGATGGCAACGGCCTTATGATTATTGTCCCCGAAAACGACAGCATTGTTGCCTTCAATAACAACAAGTCTTGTCTTCCCAGTTATCAGGGCTGCCTCCACCAAAAGCTGTCGGCCTTCCAATGCAACAGACAGGGAAACGTTCACAACGTCTCCTCCAAACTTTAACTCTACCATCCAACTTCCGAAGACAAAATCTGCATTCATCTGAAAACATGAATTTCTGTCACCATGTTTAAATTCCACTACCGGTGTTGCCGTCACAACCTTAGCCGGGCCCCGAACCTGATCGTGAAGGGCTGTCATTGCTGGCTCCTTAGCAAGTTACCGTGCTCTCAGATTGAACTCGTGTCGATACTGCCACAAACCGTGCCTGAAATTTTTTTGGAAGACAATTTCCAATTCCAAAGAGCAGAGAGTAATAAACCTGCTTTTATGGGGTGTTGTCGCCCGGGATCAACAGCTTCTGGGTCTCACCTTCCCATTACCAGTTTGCACGGAATTTTGTTTTCCATTCTGATACAGCACTAAGGCTTATCCCAACATTGGCTACAGCTTGATTCTGGGATATGCCGGCTTCAATTTGCTCCATAACACGAGCCTTCTGCACATCTGATACTTGCGGCATGATGAGATACTGAATAACCCCTCTTTGATATTTTCCTATTCAAAGACTCGAGTTCAAAGCAAACCTAATCCTCTTTAGCTGTGCAACCCTGTGTAGCTCTTAAACTGAGGTATTGAAATTTGGCACTTTCTTTTTCAGACCTACCAGTATTCAAATGAGTGTCACTCAACCATGAAGAAATCAATTCTTATGATTTTGGTGTCATTGTACAGAGGAATAACTGAGCTTTTCACTGACATGCAATAGAATGTAATAACATTTTCAATTAAATGACAAATACATGTCTAAAAAAAGTTTCCAAACTTTTTTTGAGGAGTTTACCTTCGAAACGTTCTCGGTAGGTGGTCTACAATCGATCAAGTGCAATTTGAGAGAAATTTAGATCCTCAAAAAAATCTCATGTCACTTTAAGGGCGTCTTTTTGGACAACTGACATTAGTGATGATGTCAAAATAGAGAGAACGTCGCAGTTACGGATAAGGTCAACGGCAGAGTAAGAGGTCAGATGTCTTCATTGGAGGCCCATCTACAATCTTGTTCAAAAGTCCTTGGAAAACTTGTTTATATTGGCAGCTATGCAAGAGATAATAGGCTTGAAACGCATTGTAACTATAACTTTCTTTCTTTTTTTTTTTTTTTTTTTTTACAAATCTATGGACCATGTAATAACAGACATGAGGACATTTCCAGAGAGAGGCGCCCTCAATATTTTTGAACCTAGTTTTTTTGCATATTTGGAATGCTTACCAATGTATTAGATCACGCCTGAAGTGAATAAACCGAATACGCCGTCTTTATATAATAAGATGATGATTTAGTCATTTCTGTCGAGCACGACAGAAATTCAAAGCATGGTTTCCTATAGGGACGATTAGAATAGCAGGCAAGTTCAAAACAAGGTTTGCGGTTTTCTTTCGTGCTTGTTTGTCCAATATACCTTCGAAACGTTCTCGGTAGGTGGTCTACAATCGATCAAGTGCAATTTGAGAGAAATTTAGATCCTCAAAAAATCTCATGTCACTTTAAGGGCGTCTTTTTGGACAACTGACATTAGTGATGATGTCAAAATAGAGACAACGTCGCAGTTACGGATAAGGTCAACGGCAGAGTAAGAGGTCAGATGTCTTCATTGGAGGCCCATCTACAATCTTGTTCAAAAGTCCTTGGAAAACTTGTTTATATTGGCAGCTATGCAAGAGATAATAGGCTTGAAACGCATTGTAACTATAACTTTCTTTCCCCCTCCCCGCCCCCTCCCAATCAGTGTTGAAAATAATATGGTGCGAGATCGTCCAAGTGTGTCGTGCTCATGCAACATTGAAATGAGGGGGCGGGAACCAAATCTACACAATGCACAAAGTGTTCCAACAATTTTGAACAAGATTGTAGGCCCATACAGTATCTCATACACAGAATGCATGGTCTATAATAGAGAGTTCGTACTAGAACTTTGTGTACAGCATGTACTATTGGTCACCAATCGTTCCAACATAGAACTAGTCAAATATTCACCTGATCATAGTATTGAACAAGCATCACAGGTTGATTTCATACGGGCTCTTTATATTTTGTTTTTCTGGATTTCATTTCTTTAAATTTTAATTATATTGTTTGTTTTGTTTATTTTTTTAATGTTTTATTTGGAATTATTACCATTTTTTCTTGAATTTTGTATTTGTTTTTTTTTAATTGCATTTTGTTTGTTTTTAATGTTTTATTTATTTAATTGTTATTATTTTTTCCTGATTTTTTTTTCTGAACATGCAGTTGTCAAGTAGGTCCCACACTGCCTGGTAATGTTTTTTCAGGAATGATTTTGAAGTCGTCCCAGGGTCAAGAATATGCAGTTACTATAGATCCATGCCAGCATGATAGACTTTGTTACAAACAGATAGAATAACACAGAAACCCGATCAAATGTAGAGCTGTTTTCGCAGCTAAAATGATATGCAAATCTATACTGTGTACTGTCACCGGGACTGTCACTGAGGAGCTTATCGACATATTGTTTGTAGAAGTCAGTCCGCTACTTAAGGTCCCAGGAAATGAGATGGTAAACCTACTCCAAATCTTTGTGGGACATTCCATGGCAATAAACAGGGCCAGAAAAAAGAATACACTACCAGTGACATCATTTGTGAAACTATTGATTATCAGTCTGTGTCATGAATAGATTCACACAGGTCACCTGGAATTTTCTATTATTCTCTGCTCTGATAAATTAATGGTACCACAAATGATATCATCACCAACCCATATATTGAATGCTTTCTGGTCCCTCCTTGTAGACTTGACACAAACCACATCAATTCTATTTGCATTTCCTGGGACCTTTAAAGGTTACACGTACTAATATCACGACAATTTAAGCGGAGCTCGGGCCAAAAGTGCATCGATCGATTAGCGACAAACACCTGGCCACCCATCTAGCATAACATTTCACTTTTGCACGAATCTTAAGGGTTTGCAAATACGGTAAATCTTGCAAACCATGTATTTTTCACTTAATGCATCCCATATTTATTTTTTTTAAATATGGTTTGCATTTTTAGGAGGTCCTTTAGACATGTTAGATATATTTGCAGGGGGAATGGCTTGTAGGGAATATAAAGTAGGTTTAATTGTACTAAAATTTATTCCGAAATCCTTGTCAAATCCTAAGGATTAAAGAAAGGTGTACGGGTTAAAGTTTAATAGATAAAGGTAAAAAAATGACCCTGTGTAACAAATCGGCCCTATTGAAAAAGTGACACCACAACTACCAAAGGTGTCAAACCTTTTCTGTAGTGGGGGATGAACGAAATTCTTAAATAAAGTCCCTATGAAATTCTGCTCCTGCTCTACAAAATGTAACAATTGTCTACATCGCCTATGGAGCCTGAGTACTTTCTTACAAATAATTGGGTGTACACGCTTTTCTCTCGTCTGACCGGAAAATTGCATACGCCATGTGTTGCATGTAGAAGTTGCAATCTTAAACGCACAGAGTATGTTCTGAATTGGATAGCCACGTCTCAGTCCCAATCCTCAGTGCGGGAATATTTAGCCTTGTTCAAGGCGCTCTACCAACTTCATTCACTGGTTCACACGTCTGATACAAATAATGTCACAGATCACATTAAGCAGAGATCATGTGAGGAGTGGAGCATATTCCCCCTCCCTAAAACTAAAGAAATAGCAATACCATGGCAAGAATTCATTTATCCATTCCACCTGGCCTATGTTCCATGCTTGCAGCCTTCCACTAGTAAGTTCAATAAATTCCACTCAGGCAGAGCGCCTTGTTCAATCTGCAAGCTTTTTTTGCATTTGCAAAAAATTGAGTTTTATTCAGGGAAGATTAAAATCACAAAGCAATTTGAACAAGGCTGTCGCCCTGAGTAGCATAGCTACTGAACCTGATCACAATGTTCAAAATAATTGAGTATAAATGTCAATAATACATACAGTGTGAAAAATTTAGCAAGTTTGTCAGTTCTTAGCAGACAGCCTTGAACAAGGCGAGGGAATATTCTGATTATTTGCTTCATAAAACATTTTCATTAATATCCAATATTTCACCAATTAGTTGTATCATCATATGGTATTAAACAAAAGGGGGTTTACATTTATCCCTGGAAACTTAAGTTTTCGGTGAATTTGCTGTTTTTGCAGTACACTCAAAAATAATTCTATCTATATACTCAGTAAAATCAAGTGTAACCGAACTGAGTATTTAAGATTTATCATTTTGAGTCACAATTACAAAGTACGCTGATCATTCTTTTGAGTGCATGTGCCCTCCAACATCATGGACATACGGTAATGTTTAACTCAACGACATTTGTGCATATTTTTTTTTGCGGGTAAATGGCAACCGTGTGTTAATTCATTATAATTACTGGGTGTGCATTATTTATCTAAAACAAAGGGTGCGGATATAATTTACTTTCCAACTTGATGTTCAAACTCTTACAACAATTTTGCTAATTCTAAAAAAATAAACTGTTTTTGTAAATGTTTACATTAAGTCTGTTTAAGTATGCGGCTGCTGAAATGTGTGTGTTGTAATTTTTGTGTGTTTTATGAATAATTAAAACAAAACCCTTTATTAAGGGGAAACAATGTCTTGTTTGATCAAACTTAACATTGTTAAGTTGTTATACACATCTGTACTTAACATGATTTACTATTATGTACGTTTAGACAGGTACATCTCAAGTCATAACTAATCTACTTTCCTGCCACATATTCACTAGTATTTTTATGTTGCATAAACTATATTCTTCAAAATAAGCTTTTGGGCCACCCTGACTTTTTACTCAAAATCAACATGGCGGCCTAAATACCAATTCTTACCAAAATTAGCTAAAAATGTATTCTTTCCGTTGTGAAATTCACACAAAAACTCTCAATTCCTGATTTTAATGTTAAAAAAAACATAGGTCTTTGTTTTTGACAAAGTGAAATTTCAAATGGTCGAAAGAATTCAAAATGGCCGCCACAAACGCTCAATACATTATCAAACTCCACCGGAAATAGAGTGTCTAAGGTGGGTCTTCACTCTGAAGAAGTCTCTCGCCCATGACGGACGAAACTGTCAGTTTTAACCATTGGTTCTGATTAAAAGACAATTTTCCAAAATAATTAAAAACGTATTTAAATCGATTCTCGTGCCTTAAGTCAACTAACTTTTGGTCATTTACACAATGTACTGTAAACTGATTGATAACACTTAATAAATACTTAAACGCATGTATTGTTTACTTAGTAAAAGTATAGGAAACGTTGCATACGATTAACACTATAACACGCTTACAGAAGTATTTTTATTATAAATTCACATGGTTCAACACTTGTGTTTATTAACAAGTGCTTATTAACTGTTTATACCCAATTTATATCCTATAGATTGTTATGGGGAAAGTGCTGTCAAGGTTATTTTGTCCTCATTTTGGTGATCGAGTTCAAGAGGTACATTGCTTTACACAAAAGACCTTAGGGTATAACTGTGAATATATCTGGGGGGCACCCATGAAATGGATATGGGTGTAAGGCTCGGGCTTCCAAACCCAGGGGCATTCGGTGACAGAGGACTGAAAAAATAGGGGTCTTTGGGTGAGAGACAGCCAAATTGCCACAAAGTAGGGGTTTTCCAAGTGAAAAATTTGCAAATTTTTTGCTTACCAGGAATGGCACTTGACATGCGCACTGCAACTCTGATGGGCATATTAGGTGTGGTTTTGATGTGACAGTATACACAATCGAGTGCATTCACATTGACGGCTATTACACAAAGTTCTCGACCAGTTTGAGAGTAGAGCTGAAATAAAAGCGTAAAAAATAAAATCGTGAACTCTTTGACACCCTCATCATAAATGTTTTGTTTGTAATGTGCGGGTCCAACTAACGTCGACGGTATGTAAATTGAAAAAGGATAAAAGAACGCAAAAAATAAATAAATAACATGAAATAATATAATATTTTGGTGTAATGGTAAGATTGTAACTTGTAGATAAGTATGCTAGATACACTACAAGAAGTTCTTAATATTTTTAAATAGTTCTGACATTGCGTTATCTGGTACCCATTTTCACAAATCATGTAACTATGCGGAGTTTTCTGATCCGAACTTTGAAAAACACGAAATATTCATATTTTGAAGAAAATGGCACTTTCAGAGGAATTATAAGTGTAGGCTTCAATGGGAAATCGAATTTTTATTATACAACCCCTATCCCCCTAAGAACGGGAAAGAGACTTATTATGCTGATGTGTATTGATAATATCTACCCTGTAAGTGGCTTTCCCGTTCTTGGGGGTGTCATTTTAAACAATATCTCCATCGAGGGTGCATAAAGCATAAACATTGTAACATACATAGTAACAAGACTTTTTTTATTCAATCATTATGTTTGGCCTCCCACAAAAAATCCAAAGCATAACATATAGCTTTTAGCTCTACCAGAACAAAGTACACTATATACCAGAACTCACTTGTATTGCTGTTCATGAACAAAATTTTGCACAAGAATAAATTAGTATTATGTAATAGTCCAACAGATTTTCCCTGAGCTCTGAAAATTAGCATTTTCGTATTTTTTTTCAAGCTGAAAGTGTATTATGGACAAACCTACAAAACAAAATCTCTCAGTTCAAAACGGTTAGTAAAATAGAAATATTGTCTGATTTTTAAATCTTTTTTTAAAATATCCGAAAAATTACATTAGTTAACCGGCAGTTCCAGGATGCATCCAAGCCATAAATTTACAAACAATGTAAAGTTCATGTTTAATCATTTGCCATCTACTATTTTGCCATATTTTACTGCAAAGTATAATTGTGCCTCCAGTGTATATTTAACGATTAAAATACCATGTAATGATGTCTATTTAAAGTTTAAAAGGGACTCCGTAAAATTATAATATTTTACCTTCAATCATGCAAGTTTACAATGATTTCTATAGTCTGATTTTTAATTCCTCTCAGTAAACGCATATTGTCGATGGTACAAATTCTTTTGGAGGGGATGTGTTGAGATCAAAACTAAAAAGCCTATTAACCGCTGAAATGCTCAACTTTGTTCAAAAGAACAAGATGCTTTAACCCATTTACATGAACTTTTTAATCGAATATGTTAAGCTTCATACCAGATTCAATTCAATAGATTGCCGTAAAGTCTGAGACACGCTATCGATTGCTTTGTCTAGAGTCAATCAAAGAACAGATAAACGTCATGAACATCGAGGCTGGGAGGAGGATTGGGCCACGCAAATATTGCAGTTTGTTATGAGTGACAAAAACTTTAAAGTACTTAGATAAATGATTGGACCAAGGTGTTAATATTATTTCTGAACTACGAGAAAATGTAGGCTAATGTAAACGTATCAGATCTTCTAATATTCCTTAGTGAGTAAAAACACTTTTGTGACTAATAATTACTTATTTGTATCTTATGTTGACTGCTTCGGAGTTTGCTAAAGTTTGGTGTTTGAAATTAATTCAATGCGTGCGCCTTTTACTTTACTTTTACAAATTACTTATTTGCATCTTATGTTGACTGCTTCGGAGTTTGCTAAAGTTTGGTGTTTGAAATTAATTCAATGCGTGCGCCTTGTAACATTTTCTCCGTGAGAAAAGGGACATTTTTTTAATTATGGCCTTATTGTAACATCGAATTTCTATTGTATTGATTGGTAAAGCATACAATCTCTCAGAACAAAATGGAATCGTCGACACGCCCCAAAAACTTTTAAAGCAATAATGGCACATTTTTGAAGAGCGCCCCCAATTTTCAAAATTTGATATTTTAGCACAGTTACGTTGGTGATTGTCTAGGAAACTATACCTGCGAACGAGAATGCTAAAAAATGCGTATTTATCATAAAATAAGCGATTTTGTAATAAGAATTTGGATCCCAGATTGGACTGGGAGAGCTGGAAATACTACGTTTATGTCCGTCCATGATGAAATAGTGCCACCTCGAGAAAATAACCTCTAACTTGATTTGCCTGAACCATGAAACAACTAATGGATGAGCGTAGACACGTACATGGCGCTATTTCCCAGCTATTTCACATATTGGAAGGCCGTTTCCAGCAGGCGTTGAATTATTATCGGGATCCTGATAATTATTCTAATTACAAAATTCCTTCGTTTGTGAGACGCAGACATTTTCGAGCTTAACCATTCACAGGTATGGTTTACTAGTCAGTTACTAAT
>JAMKCH010047500.1:0-11532 GCA_023653785.1 Ophioderma brevispina | reverse complement strand
ATGGAAATTAAAATCTATAGGCCTTGTCAATTGTGGGTAGGATGATGAAACTTGGTGCGTGTGGTCAACATTCAGTGCCGAAAATTTGAAGGTCATTTCAAGGTCAGTTCGGGTCATTCAAGGTCAAACCACTAAGTGTTGTAGGATGATGAAAACTTGTGTGGGTGTGGTCAGGCATTCAGTGCAAAAATTTTTTGAAGGTTTCATTTCAAGGTCATGCAAGGGTCATCCAAGGTCAAAAATCCCGAAGTATGTGGTAAGAGATGAAAAACGTGCGTGGGTGTGGTCAACATTCAGATGCCAAAAATTTGATGTCCTTTCAAGGTCCAAGTAGGGTCATCTAAGGTAAATAACTACAAAATAGTTGTATGGTCAATGTAGTCAACAGTTGATAACCGTCAATTTGCAACTGCTATGGCAGCAGCCTAGGGGTTTGAGAACCACTAATTTCCATCAAAATTTCCTGAGTGATCAAAAAGTTATATTTCCCTCCATTTAATATCGCGACGGGCGGGGGACTCCTTTGTGCTGTTCGAGAACCGCCTTGTATCTATAATAATATGGCCTGTTCACTACACTAGGATAATGTTAAAAACAGGTGATGAGACCAGTCTTTTAGCAAGGCGAACAAGAAAGTCACCCTTATCAGCGGGCGCAACCAAGTGAATACTACTTTCTATGCGGGTGATGTACCAGTGGCGGATCCAGATGGTTAATTTTTCATTAGTTATAATAAGCAGGCGCACTATAGTCTGATTTTTTCTATTCCTGTTCAGTAGGACGATATTGTCGGATGGTACGAATACATTGGAGGGGGATGTGGGCAGAATTAAACGATTAGACTGCAGAAATGCATTTTTATGTACACTAGAGAATGCCCATACCTGCACAATAGACAGCCAAAACCTATATGATATACACTGGAGGAATACACGATAGACTGGTAACAACCATTAGACTGCAGAACTCCACAATAGATGTGCTTTGCGAGAAACTACAATCCTGCATCATTTATAATACACTGCGGAACTACACAAAGCCTGCCAAATAAATAGGACAATAGATTGCAGATACTACATTGTCAGAATAGACTACACGAACCACACAATAGACTCGGGAAAACGCCCATAGACTGCCAAAATACACCAGATGACTGGAAACTAGCACCGTTCTCGGTATTAGGTTGCAAATTGAGAGAAATCGTATCAAATGAGAAGCTCGGATAAACTGGCGGCATTTGAAATATAAAGTACGAAAAATGAGCACGGACTCGAACCAGGCCTCTCGCTACCTAAGTGTGAGATTTTTTACCACTTGTCCCAGAGACTGTGTTTACGTGATACCAGAAGAACGAGGCTTTTATTAAGGTATCAGTCTTTATTTCAGAGTATCAAGCGGCCGTAAATTCGCTATTGTGTAATTTAAAAGAAGATACACCGATATGCATGATTCTAGGAAGAATCTTTATGACATATGCCAAAATCAATTCAATGTCGTGAGGATCGACAGTAAATGACATAACCAGAGGGAATTATGGGACAAATATTGTATAGAAGCTTGGAGAAACTGGCGAGTATTGATTTAAATAAAGACGGAAAATACGCGGTCTCGAGCCCGGTCCTCTCGCTAACTAGGCGTGAGATTTACCACTTGTCCACAGAGAACTGTGTTTACGTGGATACAAGAGAAACGAGCGCCAATATATTCCAGTCTTTATTTTAGAGTATCAAGCGGTCGTAAGTATATATTATGTATTTAAAAGAAGATGACCTATATGCATGATTCTAGCAGAATCTGTGACGAGGCGAAACTCAATTAAATTTACTCGATAATCAAGTAAATGATACAACCCGAGGAATTATCGGACAAATATTGTATAGAAGATCGGAGAAACTGGCGAACATTGAATTAAATAAAGACGAAAAATACACTGTGCTCAAACAGCTGTTAGAATACAAAGCTATGCCATTTGGTTGTTTGTGGTTCAGGGCAGGGGTTTGCGGGAATCAGTTTGCTAAGTAGTAAGTAACGAGCAATTTGGCGAGGTGTGGTAAACCTCTTAATATTGAGGATTAGGCCGCGTAAATATTGTAGTTCGTTATTAGTGACTGACACGGGCGTTTCCATAAGGTGACACCCTTCTTTCTGACACCCTTACGAATTCGAAAACCTTAACAGAATAAACCACATAAACCGTGTGGTTTATTCCGTTAAGTTTTCCGAATTCATAACTAACACTGACTTCTACACATGGATAGCGTACTGAGTCGCCGATTGAAACATCAGGAAGTTGATTTTTACCTATACAATATGGCGGGAAACAATGCATACACCTTGTCAAACAATAGATCATGTGTGTGGAATGTGCACCATATTGTTTTCACTCGATGACCATTCAACTATCCGCTATCCATGTGTAGAGGTCAGTGGTGACTAAAACTGAAAAAAAACCGACAACATATTCGTCGTGGTCACGACATAGTGTCGAATCTGATTTTTTGGTCAAATTGAGTTAAGAGTTGATTCTGGTTGCATTTATGGTGATGTACGCTTTAAAGTGTACCCCAAAATATAAAGTGAATACATTCCCATAACCAAAATAGCCGCAGTCGAATAAGACCCATTTGTATAAAACGGGTTTCAGATACAATCGAATACGTATTCGTTAGCTTAGGGTGTCCAAATATCTCAAAGCACACAGATAAATTGTGAACAAATACGTATTCGCTGGGACAAAGATTGCTACTTGATCAAAATCGATAATAGGTCTATCAAGACTTAAGGCAATCGGTAAAATTTACCTTTCTATACTTCATGGAGGGATTGGTCATTTATTTCACATTTTGATTTTTTGGTTTTAATTATGTTACTTTTACTCTTGAAACCGTACGGGCGTGTTTCTGCTGAAAAGAATATATCCAAGTTTTGTAGTTTAAAACATTTGTACAAATACACCAAATTTTATCACATTGGGGTTGGGGCATTATTGACTTAACTCTCGTATTACCAAAGGGAGGAGTTAAGCACGCCAGATAAACTTTCCCGCGGTGCGCAAAAAACGTTAAAAACTTTCGAGTCTTCCATTTCTTATTTCACATCCGTCTGCTAATTTTGGCGAAACAAATGTGAAGGTAGCACCATCACCGGGGTTAGCGTCGCAGTCGATTGGTGGGGGTGTTCTATTTATACCTCTACTACCCATTATTGAAAATGCAGCATTCTGATGTCAGTTACTGCCCATTATTCTGCAATAATGAGCCTTTAATGCATAATTATCATTTATTTTCATTAATCAAGCTACCAAATACACATAAATAAGGCATATTACTTTAAAAACCTATACAAAAAACAACTAAAATGAGTTATTTTAGGTAAAGAATAAAAATAATTAGTGCCATTATTTAGTTTTTCCGACCTCGGGAACATTATTTGCCTATTTTATTAGTTCATTTGTTTAAATATTGTGCACTGTATGGCTCTAAAATTATATGTTGATTAAAAACTAGTCAATTTCCATATCATTTTGGACCAAAACCCGCATGAAAATCCAATATTCCTACTTTTTTATGCAAAATTTCATTTTTTCATTTTATACTCTAATGTGTGTCTGTGGAAATGACCAATTTTGCCAACTTGTGAACTTTGACGTCATTGTGACGCATAGGTTATGTTGGAAGCAATAGCAAACGGTGGCCAATGCTATCAACTGGTACCAACAATCGAAATCATCTATTGCTGTAGAATAATGAATTCTAGGGGTGTTTACCACCCCACCCTTTAGTAAACCGTGGATCAAAAATAGACTTGTAAACATATTGTGAAAGTTTGATTTTCTTTGATGTTAACTTGGATATTCTGCAAACTAAATAATTACTAATATATACATCATTAAAAAAACCGTCTTTCAGGAACAAATTGATATTTTCTTTGTGAAGTTGTTTGTATAAGCGTTAGTGCCCTCTAAATTGTTTAGATTATGTTAGATTTTATGAGTATATTACCCATTCAACTGTTAATTCGTTTCAAGTTTGGTATATATTTTAAGCGTGTAACATTACTTTAAAAGATAGGAACTATATATCTATAGAAATTTAAGAAAACGAGAAAAATATGGTTGTTATAAAGTTGTATAGACCACTTTTATCCTCCGAAACCTTTTGAGTTATAAAACATTCCAGCTACATTTTATATATTTTCTGAGCTCAATTTTTGAACAGTTCTAGCCAATATATATTGTGTGTTGCTACATGCATACTATTTATTAAACATGCACTACAATGTTTGTGTTCCTTCTAACGTATTTACTCCTGATTTTTTTCTGCAAAAATGAGGTAAAACATATTGGCGACTAATTAAAGATATTAATTTTAAGCAGCCAATTTTGTAAGAGGTTGTAATTTACTGAATTCGTTGGTCATCGTGGTCAGTCTGCGCTGTATGTTACAACAAACGATAATGCAACAGTGAATGTTTTCAATTTTAACCGCAAATGGAAGTCGGTTGTATACAAATTTGCATGGTTTGTAACATAAACACCGTCATAAACATCGTCATCATCGTCTTAATCATCATCATCATCATCATCATCGATCAGTAGCATGGTCGCCGTCAAGCTCGGTGTTTCCTTATTTCATTGTTATTACCACCATCATCACCGCCATCGTTATATCTTATCATCGTGACATCATCGGCATCATCATTTTAAAATAGTAAAAACCCGTAGCTATAGTAATCTCACCATACCAACATTAAAAATCAACGGGTTTCATGCAGTCGAACACGTATTCGACTCCTTAGAACACATCGAATTAAAAATTTTGGGTTTTAACAAACCCTGGTGACAAACTGTCAAATCACATTCAGTGGCCATTTTGAATAAGAAAACAGTTGTTTTTTGGTATTTTAATACTGTCGTCAGTTAGTAACCATTCATGTCTTTAACATACACCACTTAAAATAGCCAATTCCTTTTATTTCATTTATTTACACGCATTCATAAGTAACTCAAACTTTCAAACGCCGTTTTGTCAGAACTAGCATTTATTCTGATTCGACATTATGCAGAACCCACGACGATATGGTCGATCTTCATGAAAACGGTGCATTTTGGAGGTGAGACACACCCAAAAAAAATTGCCTCAAAATTAAATGTTTTATATTTTTAAACATTTAAGTATTCAATCCCTATTACGGGAAAAATAATATTGCCAACAACACTTCGTACGTTACTGCACAGTATGCACAAAAAACATTTTGTACAGCAAAAGAATAGGGTTTATTACGTTATCAAAATTTTAAATCAACAAAATATACCAACTAAAGGTCGCATTTTTTAAAAAGTTCAACATTTCTTAGACTTTTTAATAGTGAGCTGAAGAAAACAATATTTCAAACTGCCGCATTATGTTTACCTTGAAATAAGATGCACAATCAATATCTTAGTAGAAGTTTTACCAAACTTAGCAACTGCTTTGTGAAGGATAACCTAATAAACCAGGTTTTCACGGACATTATGTTTGTATTTCAAAAATTTAAAAATAAATTGAGATTACAATGAAAACATTACAAAATTTCTACACATGTTTGGCAACAAGAAATATTGATAATTTGTATTTTTTTGTACATCCAAATAATTTAAGACCATATACTGAACATGGAGTAAATCTTTTCTCCAAAAACTCACATCAGTTTGCTGAAAAAATACCATTTTTATCAATCTTAAAGGACCATGACCCGATCGCTAATAGCCTCGTCCCCAGGAACCCCCCCATTTACCGGAAGTGGTCAAAATTTTGGTACTTGGAGAAAGCTAATAGGCTATTTTTCTCATTTACCATGTGAAATCTTCGGGCTAAAAGATGTTTTGTTTGGAAGTTATGAGCGAAAATATGCCCCATTTTGGTCGAGCAATATTCATTTTACATAGTACTTTCTGGGTCGACCAATATTCATTTTACACCGTACTTTATGGGGCTTACCAAATTCACGTCTTTAGCTCTCACACCAAAACGGCTTGAAATATCGACGCGAAACTTTACAGATGGGGTTTTTTGGTGAATGCCATTCTATCAAGATGAAAAGTTCATATACTGAAATCGGGCCATACCTTTTTAACCTTATAAATAACCTTATAATATACAATGATTTGTTGTGTAACTGCTATATTTTTTCTTCCTTTTTTCCCTTCCAAAGTACCCTCAGCAGAGCTTCATTTTATCTACAAAAATCTGGCCTGTACACTACACTAGGATAAACAGGTGATGAGACCAGTCTTTTAGCAAGGCGAACAAAAACGTCACCATTATCAGCGGCAACAAGTGAATACTATGCTGGGTGAGTACCAGTGGCGGATCCAGAATTGGTAGAGCAGGCGCACTATAGTCTGATTTTTTTATTCCTGTCAGACGCATATTGTCGATGGTACGAATACATCTGGAGGGGGATGTGTTGCGCTAATAGCCTCGTCCCCAGGACCCCCTCCCCCATTTACCGGAAGTGGTCAAAATTTTGGTACTTGGAGAAAGCTAATATTTTTCTCATTTACAATGTGAAATCTTCGGGCTAAAAGATGTTTTGTTTGGGAGTTATGAGCGAAAATGTGCCCCATTTTGGTCGACCAATATTCATTTTACACAGAATGGGTTTTTTGGCGAATGCCATTCTATCAAGATGAAAAGTTCATATACTGAAATCGGGCCATACCTTTTTAACCTTATGAATAACCTTATAATATACAATGATTTGTTGTGTAATTGTTATTTTTTTCTTTCTTTTTTTCCCTTCCAGAGTACCCTCAGCTTCATTTTATCTATAAAAATCTGGCCTGTACACTACACTACGATAATGTTAAACAGGTGATGAGACCAGTCTTTTAGCAAGGCGAACAAAAAAGTCACCATTATCAGCGGCAACAAGTGAATACTACTTCTATGCTGGGTGAGTACCAGTGACGGATATCAGAATTGGTAAAGCAGCGCACTATAGTCTGATTTTTTTTAATTCCTTCAGTAGACGCATATTGTTGATGGTACGAATACATCTTGGGAGGGGGATGTGTTGCAGAACTACACAATACACTGCAGATATGCCATTTGTTGTACTCTATAGACCTGCATACCTGCACAATAACAGCAACCTATTGTATAATTTCCAAAAAAATGAGAATTACACGATGACTTGCATACTACCATAGACTGCAGAACTACACAATCGAGTGCGAACTACATCCTGCATAATTATACATACAACGCGGAACTACACAATAGCCTGCAAACTAGACAATAGATTGCAGAACTACATGTCAGAATATACTATACAGAACCACACATTAGCTACTGAAAACGCCCTAGACATGCAAAACTAAAACAACCAGAGACTGGAAACTAAAAAAAAACAACACCGTTGCCATATACTTTGCAACCGTTGTAGATGTATTTTTTAAACGTTAATAAGAAATTTAATCTTATTGGACGACACCGCACGCGTTTTGAATTTTCGGCAACTCCTTTCCACAACGTATCTGATCGCCGGGTATGTAAATATTCATACTGTTGTAAATAAAATAAATCATTTGTGGAGTCCACAAATACAAAACCATGTAGCATTTACAGGTATAATAACTAGTGTAAAGTGTAACTTAATCAGATGCCAAAACACAAATCAAGTCCTCCCCCCCTTTGAGGCTGCAAGTGGACCTAGCGTTTCAGGTTATATTTATAGGTGACTTTTTTATCCAGACCACCTTAATTTGGGGTCCTAAAACTTTTCGGAGGACATAACATTTAGATTCTTGCCTGTATGATGGAGCATATGCAGTTAATGCATTTAGATATCCCTTCACACCATGGATCCACCGCTGTTCCCCCCCCAAAAAAAAAAAAACAAACCCAAAAAATGGAATAATAGTATTCAACATGATGAGGGGCATTTCTACAAATCAAAATGTTGGTATTGCTCAATTTGCACAACCAGCTGGTCAAAAGCCCTGTGCAGTACAAAGTCATTTTCTGATTTACTTAACTTTGCAGAGACAATGCAATTAAAATGGTAAATTACTTTTTGTGATCAACTGAATGCAATAATCTAACCCATTGAAATATGAAGTAAGCAAACAAAACAAAATAAATTAATTTCCAATTACATACTTTAAGTTGTAATTTAAACCTCATGCACGAAAACTAGAAGTATCTGTTAACAGCTATGCAGATGTCTAATCAAGTTTGGGTAATTTTATGTGACTCACATGGGTCAACTTTAGGAGAATTATTTTTTTGGCTGTAACATTGGCACCGCAGTAATGTCCCAAGGTAGAATTCCCAAGAGGTCATTGGAGTAGGGCCTAAATATCAATTAAGAGTAACAAGCTTAAAGCAACCTAACATCAAAAACTTAGGCCTAGGGCATTTACCTTTGTATAATGGGGGTCAGTGAAATTACAGCACAGGCTTGCAGAAATGCATTTTAGTATTTTACGAACCCTTCACAGCAGTGGGTTCTCTTCTGTCAGAGTGCCCCTGAAAATGAGAAATTGAAATATTTCACAGTACAAGGAGAATTTTTAAAGGTGAATTGTCAGTTTATTGCTGTTTCTTCTTTCTTCCTTTTCTTCTCGTTACAACCATGATGTAATAGCCAGGTTGATTTAGTTGCTTAAGATTTCATTTTTTACAATACAATATACTTTTGTTTTATTGCAAATGCAAATGACTGATATTGATCATAGTTTGAAACTTTGATGAACCAATGTATGAGAACGAATGGAATAATATGATGGATTTCTGTTGGTGATCTCGCGTAGATTTAATATCCCTAAGCAATTCGGGGCAAAACTCAAGATGTTATGTTTTAACTCTCTTTGTTTGGCATGGAATGACCCTGCAGAGTAGTGGCTAATTATTTATAACTAAAATATTTGTGTGTGTAAAACTTATTACGTTACTTTACTTGAATAATTAGACACAAAAGCTAAGGCCAAAATACGCATGTATATACGCATTTGTAACAGAAATGTCACTCCGAACAACGCTAAAAATATGGTTTATGTCTCAAACATGCACAACATGTCTTTGGCTCAAGCTCATACTTATTTTATTATCTTAAGAGACTTAAGGAAATCATATTTAGAGGAGAGGCTAAACACAACTAATTCAGCAAGCAGGCACATTCCTTTCAACCACGACATTGGTTTATGTGTCCTGGGCATGTTATTCAAACTTGCCCCCAAAAAGTAACCAATAAACCCGAATCCACTGGTAAGTAAGTCAAATATAATCAAGTCTATGTTATAAATCATTTTATCATTTGAATATGTTTTCTTTCCAAGGTAAAACAGTCACCAGTTCACACCAGCAAGGGCCTCAGCTCCATAAATGAGAAATTTACATTGTTAACAAAATTATGTCATCTCCGAGACAAAATTTTCAGTCTCGTGGAATCTTAAAGTTGATCTGTGCAGGCCCCTTGGTGAGTGTCATCTTATCATGATGAACATCACTACTAATCACTATAACAGAGTATCAGCATCATGGATATTTCTATTAAGCAATAAAGCTGAGAATGTGTAAACTTAACTGTTTATTCAGAAGTGACAAATTTGTTTTCTGGAGGTGCCAGGGGTCCAACGGAAGGTATACATGTTGTATAATTTGAAGGTATGTTTTGGTGTATTTCTCCAAACTTTCAATCAGTAAGATGGTTAAGGGCATGTTCAACATTTAAAGAAGTTTAAAAAAAAATGCCCCCGTATTAAAATAGCTCTTTAAAAAATAAACACTATTATTTCATTGTTTCGGAAGTAACGAAATGTAACGGAAAGTTACATTGAATTGATGCGCACAAAACTTAAACAGGCAAAGGAATCAAAATTCTTTTTAACACTAAATGCAAGGGGTCCTACTATTATTGTTACAAAACACCAAAACAGAGAGAATTCATATTAAATAATAATGACAAAAGCAGGTTTTTGTTATACATAGTATCATTTGTTAACGGAAAATGTCACCTCCGAAACGCTGAATTTCAACGCCCGGTCTCCGGAAATGAGAATCAAGAAATGTGGAAACCAAAATATCATTATAGGTTGGACATTTCCATATAATAATAAAAAACACTTGATTTCATTGCAGGGTAAATACAGGCCTTTGAGAAAAAAAGTAAATGTAATTTGGGGTACAAACCAGAAGTGCCAATGTTGACCACATAGGCCTACCTGGCCACCAAATCCAAGAAGAAAAAGTAAGGAGGTGTTAAGCTAGCTGAGCTAGCCCCTATATAGGATAGTTTCACGCAAAATATCATTGAAATCTAATGCTTCAATTTGAAATTTTCGAGATACACATCATGAATGTCAAAACTGAAGTTACACCACTGATTGTGAAAATGACCGTACGCTATGGCATGAGCCCACGACATGCTTAGTCTAGCCCGGGAGTCTAGCAATTGCCTGATCAGATTAATAGGTTTACCGAGGTGATCCATAAATAGAGGACGATCATCTTGGTTAGGCCCATCAAAACTGTGTAGGCCTACTTTGTATAGTCAAACAATAGAAAACAGGCAAGATTGTCAGTTTGTGACCTCTATTTGGCTATATCTGGTATTGGTTTGGGAAAGAAACATCTTGCTGTTTAAAATATCCACATCCCCATGATCACGATAGGATGCCTGGACGTTTTTAATTTGGAAGCAAACCTATTTCCTTAAAAAAGCGTTGTGCTGAACTATAGTATGTATACTAATAATACTAGCTATGCTAAATTTGGGCCTGTCCACAAATTACTCAGAGTAAGATATATTGTGCATGATGATGTTTTTTGAGTTAATTGTATGCCAACCGTGACACACTGACATTATCGTACCTATGATGTAGGGCCCATTGCCTGCCATTACAAAATTTCATGATTAAAAAAAAAAGAAAAAGACATCATAAGAAAAGGCCTACGCAAAACCATTCTTATTATCGTTTGATCCTGTTAGCCACAAAAATCAACATTTTATTAATCCTGCAGAATCATCCCTGCAGAATCCTTTTTTTTAAACTTATTGAGGTATGCATTCTGGACTAGCTACCCCAACACTAACGTCCACTATGCAATGAGCCCACAACATGTGATTTAGCATATTGCCTGATCAGATTGATGGGTCTAACCCGAGGACCAGATCCACAACTGGTCAACCTTTGATGGTCGGAACTCATTTTTTTCCATTGCCTTTCTTTCTGATCAGGAACCAAGTATGCGTGCTATACTTTGTGTCAATCAAACCAAATAGGCAAGACTCTTTACATCCTCAAATGGTTGATATATAATAATTGGGGTGCACTGCAAGCTACCGCCGCAAATGCAAGTGCCTGATGTAGGTGGCGGCGCACACTGTGTGGCAAGAGGATAGGCGCACGGGTAAAACGGATTAATTTCCAGCGCGGATAAACAAATCTGAAATAATTTTTTTTGCCTATTAGGTGATGAACAAAGTAATAGATAGGCTACGTAGCTACGTACATATGGCATTAGCCCATCTACATCTGATATATAG